>JAQFXY010000372.1:0-31789 GCA_034693865.1 Ceratophysella sigillata | reverse complement strand
TGAAGTACTTGAACTGTATCTAGTACCTGGTACCGTCTTCTTTCGTAAAAACACCGAAAATTCGGTTTTTGGGGAATGTTGACCTAAGCTGATATCATTTCGGAAATCCAACGACATATCCGTATTCAGAGCATTTATAACTTTTCTATTTCTGGTTCTGGAGCCAAGTTTATCTTTATTTGACACACAAAAAAAGTGTTTTAATTTTAACAAGGCTTTCGCCTATTGTTTTACGTGCAAACATTTGACCTGGCTTCGCGACCCATAAATATTAATATTATGGGCCCAAATTTTTTGTGGATTATCGTCACATATAGAGTAACCAATTTAAGGGGTAGGAACCTACAAATTTAAAACATGTTGTTTTTAGGACAGGTCTAATGTGCATGTGCTAGCATTACAATATTGCTTACCGGGCTTAATATATATTCTCGAGAGTGACGATCAGTAACAGTCATGAGTTCAGGTTTACAATCATCAAGGCGACCTATGTCAAAATTTAAGACGAAATACGTTTATGTTGGTTGGCTAAGCAAGTTAGTGTAATTAAATCTGAATGGATCTTTTGATTGTTGTTAATAACACTCTCAAAATACGTAACCCGTAAACATATGCCCTTTTTGTATTGACTGGGCTTATCCTACATCAACTACAATACGTACCAGTCTGCTTCCATAATGAAGTTGAGGTTAGTGAAGGCATTTGTATCTTCTGACCTCCAATCTTTCCCATAAAACGATCTACAGTTCTCGTTAATTTATCCATTGACTTTGCTGCTACTGGCAAGAGATGAAAGGCTCCAGTTGTACTCGAGGCATGGACTAGTCCAAGATCAGCCATTAACTAAAGAATGCAAGTCAACGAGCATTATAAAGAAGGTTATAAGGAAGAAGGTTACAACGAAAAGCTACATTTATTTTTAATTCAATTGTCGTTTATATAAAATCAGGATGGAACTAGTATCTCACCTTTTGGCTTCTGGAAAGTGTTGCTTTATTGGGGTCGCTAGTCTTTGGGAGAGGACGCTTTGAGTCTTCAACTGCACTCACGGGTCGGTACAAGTGCCGCATTGTGTGCCTGAACCGACATGAAGGTTTCCCAAGCAGGTCCTTCCATAATTCAAGGCCTGCTCCTTTCAACATTCTGTAGTCGTCGTTTCACTTTAATGATTCACTTTGAACAATGAACAAAAATAAAGGAATTTTACATTTACAAGAAAACTCGTAACGCTGTAAAGAATTATAATCTGTAATGGGAATGGCAATTGTGTGTCTGTAAAACATTTACTAATGGACAGAGTCGAGATCGAGAATAACTGACTACACAAACTCTTTCTTTGTTCTTTAATGTTAAATTCTTATTTATGATTTATCAAAACGAGTTTTAAATTGAATCTTATAGATTGTTAGGATTGAATTAGGATTATGAATATTAAAACGCAACGCTTACTTCACTCTGCTCGTAGAGGAGCTGTCGATGCGTGTTTGTAGAATTTAATTTAAACTCATTTCATTAACGAATGTCAAAGGTTTCTATTCGCTGTGCTGGACACTTGAGTGGTGACCGAAGTTGAACCGTCTTTCCTTGGCAGAGAGTAAACATAAGTTGTCATATGTATAACAAACAAGAATAACTGTACTGTCATTCATACGCTAGGAACTCCATATAATACTTAAATTTAAGTTGCTTAGTAGGTTTTAATTAGAGACAAAGACAATTGTTGCTGCTCATTATTCACTATTCACTATTATAAGAACCCACTTTCAACTTTCAAATCCCAACTTTTCAATTGTTTGCTTACCACTCTCCGCCGACAAAATTCAAATTTGGAACGTGTGCTTGGCTCCTCCCTCGGGCTTCTTGACACATAAACCGCTACACCACCCGGTCGCTTATGAACTTGTAGGTTACTAAATATGGCATGTCTAGCAGGTCATGCCATGCTGTATTCGCTTCCGTAGTAGGTACCTCGGCTCCGGCCTCCTTGGATTCACATCAATAATAATGCCAGACTAGGCAAGAAGGGCTTCAAATTGGGTTAAGCTATGTAATGTACCATGACAAGCCGAATTATTGCTAATCCAATGAAAAGTATCATAATGGTTATGCCAATGACATTATATTAGCTGTAGTGGTTCTAATTAAATTGGGAATTTACAAGAGCCGGAACTGTAGGCAGACACCTGAATAAATGATTCCAATTACAATGAAACTAACTAGACTACGAAAATTCAGTAATGCATTTCTTTAATTACAGACTCAATAAAAGTTCAAAATGGTTGAAAACATCTTGCCTTGATAAGGCCAATAATACAAGAGACCAGACAGACCCGACTCGGTGGTAGCCTTCTTCCTACCACTACCGTGCATTGTGCATTCTCCCAACTCATTCATTCTGAAAAACCTCGAAAAGCCCTGAGTTGGAATGTGGGGCCGTTTCTTACCCGTAAAGCACAATGAAGTTGAAAGTTGAAGGTTCGGAACACGGGGTTTCGAGGTTTCAGAATAAATGAATTAAATACAACTCATGCTAACTCCTAAGATCAGATCAAGGCTTCTTTAAATATGAGTGGAAAGTAATAGTAAATAAATGGTTTGTTAGAGTTTTCTGGAAAACATTGACCTTTTTATTTAACCAAAAAGTAGGAGCTTGTGCCATCCGGAACTAGGTAGGGTTGCAATATGCCAAAAGAAAGAGAGTGTTGAGATGAATACATACATACTATTATAATTCGAAGTGAATTGTAGTGTGTAATATTAAAAAAGAGTAAGCTGAACTTATGGGCGGAGCGAGAGAGGCTTCTACTGGTCCTCGTCCTCCTCCTCCTCGTCAATCCCTTCTTCGCCTCCTGGCCCGTTCTCGTCGTCCTTGTCGTCTTCGTCCAACTCCTCTTCCTCCTCAACAACCACCACAGCGTCCTCCTCCTCCTCCTCACCCTCGTCATCTTCATCGCTGCTAATCATAACCAACATGAGGTCAACATACATCAACTACGTCTATTCCAATAGCTGCAATAAAATGCTCTATAGAAAATTGTACTCAAGGCTGCAGCAAATTATTCCTAAGGAGGCCACAAAATCGCAAATAGCAAAAGGGCGGCCAAAAACAATTCAAGCTTCTATTCAAAGCCGCTTGATGAAAACCAAGTTTAGCCGCTTAAGTTCTTAAAGTGTCATTTCTTCCAAGTAGAGTTGGAATTTCTTTAACAAATTCTTTTATACAAAATAATAAGTTAAAAACAGAGAAAAACAAAACATACCTGCCCTCCTCATCAACTCCATTGCCATCAATATCTGGAACCAAGTAGTACTGAAGGGGATTGGGCCACAAGTCATCCTTAATAACCTGGAATTAGTCGTACGATATTATACACATTCTTTCATAGACAATAGCTACACGAACAATAGTTATTATTAATGTAAATTAAACTTAAAAAGATTCCCAAAGATTTACCTCCGCAATGTCATCCGATGAAGGATCAACATGATCTGAAAACCAAGTAAAGAAGTTCTTGGGCTCGAATCCACGCTTTCGGCGTTGAATCGCCGCGTTCTCCTTCACACGCTTAGTAAGATCCATTCCTTGTTTCCATTGGATCTCAGTACTAGTTGACTTTGGATCACCTACGAGATGAAACTCCTTCACCAACATCGTGTTCTCAAAGAACGGATTTGCATCAAAGAATAGCTTAATTCTGAAAAGAATGCCGAACACGAAAATTAAATACTATATTACTGGCTTTCCACAAGCATTATTTTAAATTCAAAGGGCTAAATGCCTAACATACCGATATCCACTCTTGATATCTTCGAACTCCTCAACTTCCATTTTTGTAAGAAAATGAAGACAGTCTTCTTCTTCTTCGTCAATCAACAATGAAATCTGAGGGTGATTAACCATCTAGAAGAGAAAGCAAGAGGATGGGTTTAAACATTAAATCTTTAGGATTTATGAAAATAGACATTAATTTAAAATTCTGCTTACTGCTGTAATCCAAAAGTTGTTGATTTTCTCAATAATGACATTTCGGCGGTCGAAATGAGGTTTTCGCAACTTATTGTATTTTTGTTCCACTTTGAGAATCTCTTCCGAAGCCTTCTCATTAAGTGCGTCAATGTCATTCTGCGTAGAGTCGATTTCCTCCAGAGCCTTCTGAGTGTCTTCATCGTACTCCTCTTGGTTGTCGTCTTCCGAGTCAGAACCCGGTGGAAGAGCCGGATCTTCGGCTTCCAATTTCTTCATTTTGCGTGGTGAAGGGCCACCTCCAGTTGTTGGAACTGACATCTTGTCACCGCTGTCTATTTTAATGCACAATAAAAACACATTGGTCTCTATAAAATACATGGCTATTTTTCTACTTCAATTTATCATAATAGCAAATCATTTTAAAATCTAAACTCAAAAACCGCCAAATTGTTTTATGATATTACAATAGCCATTGGAATTAGATACAATTGTCACCGTCATGAAAACTAAAATAAAGAATTGTACTAGCCTGTACTAGGTGATGCGTTGAAGTACTAAGAGAATATTCATACGCAAAAACCACCCTTAACTTGTTACCCACCTATCTTGACCCTGACCCTGACCGCTAGAATTTGCGTTGTCCCTGTCCCTCTAGTTCCCTCGCCTTGGAACTTCCCAATCAGAACCCCTGCTACATGCATATCTGCTCAGCTTCCTTCCCTCATGACTCATGAGTATGACCTACATATGACATACATCCAGTTTCGCGCCCTACCGTAACTCTACAGCAGAAAAGTCAAACATAGGAGCCCGCCTTGGACTATGTAATCTCCATACAGTGCATAAGAAGAGCGCCTCAAAACCCCGCGCACACATTCAACCATCTCCCTTCCACTCACTCCGAGTCTCATCTTGCCCCGCAATTCAAAATGCCGGCCTCCCATGCCCAGCCCTTTCCCGGCCCTTGTCTCCACCCAAGTAACCCTTGACCTGTCCCCAAACTGAACCAGAACCCCCTCCGCCCAACCCACTATCACCTTCCAGCCTCCCTTTGCCCAGTCACTCCTGATTTGAGGCATGGCGGCATGGCGCCCAGCCATGACAATGCACCGCACACTAAAATCACGAACCAAGTGGCAGTAGTAACTAATTTCGTCTAATCGCGGCCTATGGTCGAGGAGGCGGGCGTCAGACGGAGAGCTAAGGCTGAGCAAGTCCAAGTACCCCTGCTTACCTGTCCTTCGTCCGTGTCAAGGTTCTCGAGGAGCCGGGAGCGTGAGTACGGAGAGATGTGCTCGGACCTGTGACAGGAGATGAAAGAAAGGTTTATCCTGAGCCTTGCCGTACTCTCCTCCACCAGACGCTTCCATGTGGAGGAATACACGGCATTTCTGAGTGGGAGATCTCACACGATCCGCTACCCCGTCCATCTCGGCCCCAGCTCCATGCTCACACCAGCCACCACATGCCCACTCCCCCAACCACTCCACGTCAGCTCAACGCAGCAGCGGAATGCGGCAAGTGGGCCAGGCAAGCTGTGCACTGTACTGGGGCTCAGTCCCGTACGGGTTGGGAAACGGAGGCTTGAGAGCTGCCTCTTCTCGTTTCCCACTCCGACTGAGCCTTGGGTCTGGGAAGGGTGACGGCTGGCCCAACCTGTCGCATGCCGCGGTCGGTCGCTTGAGCTGGAGCCTGGCGTTGCAAAGTGCGGGATGTGGGGAGCCGAGTCCACTGGGCCTGTCTCAATCCGAGTTGGCAGAGCGGCTTTGTCAGTGGGAGTCAGCTCGTCCACCTGGCTGTGGGGACGGAACCAACTCACTCACAGAATTCCTCGGCTGCTCAAGCCAAAGGAGAGGCTGGGTCAGCTAAGCTAGGCTGGAAGTGAGTGGAGCCGAGTGGAGCTGGGCTGGGAGGAGGACGACACGAGGTTTGGTGGTCGGCTGAGCTGGGCTTTTGCCCAAGCCATGCCGTGGCCCGTGCTCAAGCAAGCAGGTCTAGTGGCCACTACTCAGCCACACTCCGTCTTCCTGGAACTATGAACAGGAGGGCATTGGCCACCAGTCCACACTACCACCCTGTCTGGTCCGGGTCACGGGACTTGGACCCACCAACTTACATGCACTATTTCATATTCACATTCACCCCTTTGAATGCATTAGGAGCTGACGCAGGCTGAGACGGCAGCATACAGGGTTCGTACAGTTGGGCTCACCTGGACGAAAATTTCTATGTTACAGCGTATACCACCCTGCCTCATGTCCTGCCCACCAGTTCACGTCAACCGACTCCGTCGATCACGCTTGGGCGTTCACACACTGGACCATTGCTCACACGCCGTAAACACCGTAAACCCATGGACTGCGACCTGACCCGTGTAGCTGACGCCAACATACAGGATTCAACCTGGACGAAGTATTTCTATGTTACAGCTAGTACCACCCATCGGCTGACATCAGCATCCACAAGTTCCCTGGGATTTGGATGATCTGTCCGCAGTATATGTTACAGCTAATGGCTAATGAATGCATAGTCCATACTATTACTTACTGAATACGTTTCTGATTTTTGTGTTGGTTAAGTTTCTTTCTGAGGGATTCTGAGGGAGGCAATAAAATACAACATTATAACAATATACCTACAAATGTTTAAGTTGTTTTACTTGTGCTCTGAATTGTCAATCGCCTGCCCTCTGTTTATAATTAGCGATTATCGGCACCTAGTGTTTATTACATTTTGGGATTACGCCTCAGCCCACAACAGGCCGTTCAGCCGCGTGTTTGCAGAATTGAGATGATAATTATTATGCATGTTACATACAACACTTGCTACTCCTGGTCAAGAACAGACAGCCGCCGCGCCGGTTGCCGTTTGGCACTTACGGCAAAGATTATACATACATCGATTAGTGCCTAACAAATTGAATTAAGAAACAATTATTCATTATTCACGTATGCTGGCTAAGGCTAAGAGCAGTGTTACAAATTGTAGAGTATAGATTCCCAGTTTTCGTGTTAGTTGTTATTTTCTTTTTGGGAGAGGACCGGTTACCGATTACCGAGCCGAGTACATTAGAGATGCATTAAAATCTGACGCCGTGTATGAATATACTGCATCCAAATAAAAAAACAATTCCATGGAAGATCTTGATCTTGCCCTGCATGAATATGAAGCGTACCAGCGACAATGATAAAATACTTGCTGCACTTGCCTAGCATAATAAGAATGGAATGACGTCAAGCTGTATAGCATGCATTTACATTCAACATAGCACGGCACGACGACGGGCTGGACGGGGAGATTAGTCAGAATCAGAATGAGAATGTGAAAATGCGATCTAGCACAACAGCAGAAGGTAAAAAACCAAAGAAAAGAGAAGTGTGTGTTCATGTCCACACGAGAACTAGAGAGGGACAAAAAAACCAACAGCGCAGATTTCTGTCGTCTATACCACCTGCCTATAGAGAGGATCCGATGTGCTGGGGTTACCCAGGCCTAACAACAACAACGTTAACATGATTCTTTTCAGGTAGCATCCAACACATCTAAACGACTTTCCATGAAAATACTAACAAAAAAAAACTATGAGAACCAATTGACGCCAATTTAGTATTTTTAAAATTCAAAATATTGCTTCTCTTTCTCGTTTCATTTTAAAATAAGTTTCAATTCCAGAATACTGAATTGGATCGGCTTTAGAATATTAAATGTTCCGAACACGGGAATACCACGGAGGGTTATGTGACTTACATCACGTTTAAATCCCTTTTATGTATGCAGCTAAAAAGTCTCAGTTACCAGGAATAAGTAGTGATGAGGAAGGAAGAGCACAATCAAGTAACACCCAGAGTGTGGGCCGCGAAAGGACTCGAATTATGCTTTATGCTGGGCAATTGTGTGTTGAGGAGCTTACGTGATCCCGATGCTGGAGCTAGGAACGTAGTTGGTTGCTCGCCCCTTGATCGACTTGGGTCGTTCTGTGCACAGCTCCCCCGTGTCCGCCTGTACAAAGTAATTTGGCAAGAGGCACAGAGCATAGACAAGACAATTTGAGTCAAAAATATTTCCAAAAATTCAACTAATCTCCAAGTTTACAAACTGGATTGGAAAAGGTGAGCAGTAGTTTTGAGTAATTATTGAGCAGTGAGGCAATAGGCCTTTCTTCATGCGCGCACTCCAGCTCTAGCTCCCTCCTGAGTGTCACCAGTGACAAGAGCAGCCCGACATCCAGGAGTCAAATAGCAATAGTCAATACGTGTCCCACTATTCTGAACTCCCGAGTTCCTGGAAATTGACCAAATCCGAAAGTCCGAATCAGCTAGGGCTTAAGTTGAGAGTACTCTGGTTGGCGGTCATACTGAATGGGCGGATATTGGCCTCAGAACTGCATTTAATGCTGGAGGTATGACGACAAGCAAACTACACATTGAGAGATGGGAGGAATTTGCGCGCCTATTTAGATGTACGCTCATCGTTCACTAACTATGTACACCAGACTTCGCAATCAGGACGTTTTGGTTACGAGTAATTGCTCTATTGTCGTTTGCCGTTAAGTAGATTTCTTATTAAACGGGATATCGTAGGACATAAGATTTGAACATTCAAACTTCTTGATTTTGGCGATAAATCAAAGTGGGACTGGTATGAGCAAATACGAACTTCGGTCGCATCATGCACCATCCGCGTGTTTTCTTACTAAGTAAGTAGCATTATGTTCTAAGATTTCTTCTAACTTTCCTTCTTCATATCATAATGCTTACCACAATTTATTAATTTAGGTGTATATGTTTGTATTATTAAATAATGTAGAATTGTTTAGAGCGTTTGACGACTTGCATTTACGGGAATACCGCAATTGAATTTCCCAACGTGCGTATGTCACAACCAGTTCGTTAGTATGCTCCGATCAATTTAACCTGCATTGCGAATTAGCAGAATATTTAATTTACTTCATGTAGGATGTTGTTCAAATTTTATTATAGTGTCAAGTATGAAAGTATTGGAATTGAAATATTAAGCTTTAATCTAATCGCTCATTTTACTCTAGCTCAGACTCAAATAATTAAATTACTCAACCAATGATTGATATTGACGCCGAATTCGTGGTCGGTGGTTGTTTTGGTTTGGTTTATCCATGTTAGACCAGCCAATTCTACATATAAGTAATATGAAATTAAGCACATTATCTTGCAATCAAATGTATGCAGGGGTTATAGTTTATAGTTATATCATACTTGCATTAACGATGGAAGAAAAAGTAAGAGTTTTGGTTCCATTTGTAGGAAGACATCCAGTGTGGCTTTAATCTCTATTTCAAGATTTAGATTGGGATTGGGCATAAGGAATTCGTAAGATAAGTTATCTTCCACGATAGCATATGATAAATGCTACTGGTAATTAGTGATGTAGATGAAATTTGTATACAGTAGTATGCGTCCGTATTAATCGGAAGAAGTGCGTATGTGTTGTCATGATTTACCAGTGCGACCCTCTGAACAACTGGGAATCTCATATTGAATTATTTTTTGAAGTATTACCTACCAACAGCAAGTATTGCTAAGTACCGTGATATGTAAATGATAGAGCTAGAATTTGCATGGTAAATATGTTCTACGTTTGATATTTGAAGTTTTGAGTTGCATTTTCTGTCAGATATATTATCTTACACAACAAATCCTGAGAAATATGCGCTATTTGCCTCGACCTGTCACAATTTCAGATATTTGCGTTCATTTCCCCTATTGTATAAATTGTGCTGCTGTTTTAGTATTTATTTTGAAAATTATTCTCTTTAGATGACATTTCTTTACATTGACAAGATATAAATCCAAATGTTACGGTTCAAGAAGTCAAGATGAGTTCCTTGAACAGGGACGAACTGCAAGGAAACTTCATTAAATCTAAAACATCGCCAAGTACAATCGAACGTCTAGTCGACGAAGGAGGTTCACGACATCATATGGCATTCCGAGACTTGCCCGGGCTGCCAAATAGTTTTACTGTAAGTATAACTTGATGTGTCCATGTGCCAAACTCTCGAATATGGCAATCCTACTTCCTACAACAATGGTATTTTTCTTTTAATTACAGGCTGGAAATGAAGGGAAAACACAGACCGTCGTTCGACATTCAGACGGAAGTAGTATCTTCACGACCTTTCTGGACCAAATCTTCCCAGAAGCTCGGCCGATATCTTTAAATCCAAGCCTGGATCAGGCTAAATATACTTCCCAGACCTCTGGTCAGTCCAAGCCCAAACAGAACGGGAATCGGGAAAGGAGAAAAAAGTCTAAGAAAGATAAGCGAGAACTATCAAATGTGCAAGACGAGTCCTCGAACCACGTATTGAATCCCGGTAAGATTTTTAATTTTTGATACCGAAAGCGCAGTTTTTATTTTCTGTCTTTTTTCGAATTCTTCCGTATTCCTGTTGATTGTTGTCAGTAAAAAGAACTACGAATGACGTATTACTTGGTACTTGTAATGAAGGTTATCTGGAATAAGAGTAAAGTATCGGTGTGGCACTGTAAAACCTGACCTGAAACCTCAGAATGCAGATTACAGACTTACACCATATATGTATACTTGTGTAGCTTGACTCGAAGGGATTACTGTATTGTGGTTGATTAGGTTGTATTAAACGTGCAATCGAACCAACAACGCAGTGGACAGTAGTTGGAAGGTAGGAGAGCAAGACAGCTGACAATATTTGTATCATACATAGAAGTGGGTGGTGATGTTTATGATAAGTTGTTTATATCTAAGGAGGAGTATAAGCAAAACATTTAACGTGGCAATATAGCCCATTGTTCGATTTGTGAACGTGTTTATAAATTACTCAAGCCAAATAATTTTATTACTTACGTGTTACACTTCACCATCCTATGTGTGCACGATTAGAAATGGAGGAATTTTAATTCCTCTGAGTTCGCCTTCCGCGTTTAATTGGTTGGATTGTTGGTATTTGAGTAGGTAATACAATTAGAATCGCACCGATACTTACTGAGAATTTCCAAACCCCCTCGGAAGCGATAACACGTAAAATCCTGAGGTTTTACACATTATTGGTTGTGTAACATTCCAATGTACACTTGATCAAAAACTATTCCTCGTGTACCGAGCCTCTTATCTTTAGTAAAGGAGATCGGGAGGCATTCGTTTGTAGTAGCATGCAACAAGGTTGTATCCGGTTTTTGTAAAGTTAAATCACGCTAGGACTAGGATGGATGAAAGTGTTCCTTCAAATACTTGAATTGAACGCTAATTAATGGTATAGTCGTAGTGTATATAATATTATCAACGGTATCTTAGCACTCATCAACTCAAGGCAAAGATATTCTATAATACAACTTTGGATGTTCATTTGACAGATCCCTCAAGATCCCTGACCTATTCCAACAATAACGGAGTTGCTGTGAATGGATGTGAGCTTAACGGAGGCGTGCAATTGAGTGACCAATCGTTTGTGAACAGATTTGGCGAGGGTCTGGAAAACTGCAGGGGATCATTTCGTCCATTCGAAATCCCAACAAACGTTTGGGCTACTCAAAATCAAACAAGTGGCGTTCTGAATCCTGAAGTACAAGGTGTCCTGGAATTACGCCCAAAACAGGAATTGAGTGAGGAACAACTAGCGCTGCGACTTTTTACAGAGAGTGCAGAGAAGTTCGAGTGTACTGGTCCAATTCGCCATTTCCGGATCTCACCCGTAGCTTGGGAGGCTCCAACACCAGCAAGTCACGAGATTAAGTGCGAAGACCCGGTTTCCCAGCCACGCGTAGACGCGGGATTGAGTGAGGAACAATTAGCGCTGAAAAGGTTTACAGAAGGCGCAGAAAGGTTATCATCGTACACTGGTCCAATCCGCCATTTTCAGCTTTCACCTGCTTGGAACGATCTAGGAAGCCAGGTCAACAAACCCGAAATCCCAGATCCATCCTTCCAGCTTCCAGCTTTTATTCACTCACGCTCCAATTACGAGTCTCCAGCTTCCAGTTTTACGCCCCATCAGTTGGAGATCCACCCGTCCCAGTCGCCAAACTCATTGTCAAACGTAAGTCAAAGCCAATAGGCAAAAGTCAATTCCATTTTATTAATATCCGCAGCTTCTTATGAAAATCAAATACATCGACTACCAGCGTGCAAAGGAATTACTGCTATACGAGGGCGGAGCTATACACCAGCACTATATTGACTGACCGCCCTCGATTTATTGAGATAAACGATAATTATCTCAAGGTTGTACTTGCAGTTAGCATAACGATGTCAAACGTGTTGTCCAATGAATGACCGTCGTATAAATTGCAAATAAGTTTTACGAATGCCATTTTGTTATGTATTTAACTGTGATTTTGGTTGCAGGTTTATCCTGTCCCCGGTGAGCCAGCCCAAATGTCTCCACCCAGATCTCGTCATTCGTCCTCAAGTTCGTCATCTTCCTCCTCCTCGTCATCATCTTCAAGATCTTCAAGATCCAGCTCCTCCTCAAGCTCCTCCTGCTCCAGCACTGGGTCCGGTTCATCCTATTCCGTGACGGATGCTGAAGGTAATCCGGTTGATGCCCTCAGCCAGGACCAACTGGAAAGGCATTCCGTCGCTGAAGAAGATCAGCCCTTTCTGGAAAACGAAGACGAGCTTCCACCGGAACTGGAGTATGCTGGACAGGCCGAGCCAGGTCCTGATAGTGCTTCCCTGGACTTAGAAGATGGAGAGTATGAAGAACCCGAACTTCCGGGAGCTTATGCACGACCAAGAAGCCGAGAAGGTTCTGAGACGGACAGCAGTGAGATTCCGTCACCGGAGACAGAGGACTATGCCATGCACATGCCACCACCTATGGACGACGACGACTTGGAAGAAGGTGAGCTCAAGTCTGGTGAGCCGAATCTACTCGAATGTAGAATTAATCAGGAGGACATGGATTTGGGGTCGTCGTCTTTTACGGGTGAGGAGAAGGGATTTGCTGATAGTTGGGAAATTTCCATGGCTTCAGATCCCATTCAGAGCTGTACGTGAACATAAAACACGAAATTCCAATAATTGAATAATTGAGATTTTGATAAGTACTTGAATAATTTAACATATTCTAATGATTTTTGTCCATGCCAGTGGTCGACTTTCCTCATCCCTCCTCGTTGCTTCTGCCAAATCTTGAAGATAGCGAGAGTGCTAGTCGTGGGCTCGAGGGAATTGTAAAGCAAGAAGTGGAACTTCCTGCAGAAGGTATAGATATATTTTGCTATGATTACTTACTATCAGAAAGCAGATCAGAAGCATGCCATTAACTATATATCGCACGCGAGAAATGCTTTTCCACAAGTTTCAAGGCAAGCTTCTGCTTCTATCCAACTGATTTAATTTACTTCATAAACCTTTTTATATCAATCCTCAATCCTCATCGTCTGTCGAAAAATGTCTGCACGTTTCTTTAATTGACATACCTATTGCGTATAGATGAAAACAACAATGCAGATGAAGGGGAGCCCGAATTCACATCTATGATCAACATCCGTAATCCACTAGGACTGGACGGGATTCTAGATGACGAGGATGTGAAAGACTCCAGTGAAATTGGTACCGGAAGTAAGAGGGCCCATGAAGCGGATGACGACGAGACTTTGGAGCTGAAGAAACCAAAGTTTGAGAACTATCGGAGCACTTCGTATGAATCTCCCGCCTTCGGGTAAGTACATTTGCAATTTACAGCGTATCATTATGACCGTTCGACACCAGTTAGCTTAACACTCCGAGCACCGCGTATGAGTATGGAAAAAGCTGTACTTTCAAAGTCGAAACTAATTTTCATCCTAATCCATCAGCTCACAAATACATATAATTGAGAACTACTTGGTGAAGGTTACCAAGTATACTCGTCTATGGTTTATAAATAATACTTGAGTTAGCCGAGTCAAAAGCTCCCCATTTTGAATTGGATATTTCTAAATATCCCAACTGTGTATGAATCTTGAGACATTAAAATTAGTATTAAAAGTAAAATTACATTAAAACATTACCCTGTAGGACGCTGAGCAGATTCGAGTGAACACGCATATATCACATTCCTGTACTTATAAAATAATAATAGTATGTACATATCGGTTTCAAATATTGTTCATTCAACCCATTTCATAAATAATGACTTTGGTAACAATAATGTCTCGATTTTCCCTAGTAGCCCAATTGTTTATGAAAAATAAGTACACTGTATAACCTGGATATGAAAACAGTTACGTCATTCGAGGCTTTCAGAAGTACTAGGGCTCGGAGGGTTTGAATGCCAACACATTTTCCCCTGACGAATGATATTTCGTAACTAGGCGATTAATGCTTTTCGTAATTCCTTATGTAGCGTTCCTTGCTCAGGCGATGATGATTCTCCCATGGTGATCAAAGTTGAAAAAGGACTTGAATCCCTCCAGTCTGGAGACGTTGATGTCAAGGATTACGGAACTCCGCCGTCAATGGATCCGGTGACAAAGCTCAGAATCCTCAATCAGTCCATGAGCAACAGAAAAATGGAAAAGCAACCCTACGAAGAACTTCACGAATCGCTCCGATTTGGACAGTACTTTCACGTCGAGACTCATCCCAATGGTGGAGCGAGAACCCTTCATGCGTATCAAGGAGAAATTGATATGCTGAGTCCTGAAGAGGCTGATGAATTAGCGCAGGAGTTTTTCCAGGTAGAGAAATACTTAGAATCTCACTGTAATTGTGAATAAAAAATACACTAACATTTTGAGTCGTAAATCTCGGCAACAATACACATGTGGCGGTTGCCTTTCGCTCGTTTTCTTCATAGGCCGATAAAGCAGGGTGGTATTGGCTTTGTTACTACAGAATAGTACATACAATATTTACTAAAGATTTCTCTTTTCTTTCGTCTAGCTTGTTTTCAGTGAAACTCCGGCTGGTTACGCCTATTTTGTAATGGGTATTGTTCACGATGGTGCTAAATACCTGCCAGATCTCTTGGACTACATGACCGAAGAACACGCCAATCTGACTGTGAAGGCGGGTGTAATTGGCAGACCTTCGGATATTGACACTACAACTATGACAGCCTATAGTGAACAGGTATGCAGCCAGTTCTTCTGGCTTTTAAAATCTATGAAATAGAATTTGAGCAATTGAGTTATGTACAATAGCATGGAAATACTTTAACAAATAACCCTAGGTACTTAGTCTCCGTTTACTTATATTATTTTTAGTGAACAATCTGGAATATGTTATAATTCTATTCTTTATGTTTAGGTTCATGCTCACTACGCCAGTGGAACTTTTCGCTATGGTCCTTTACATCAAATCAGTTTGGTGGGAACTGCAAATGAAGAAGTTGGTGGTTATTTTCCAGAATTCCTAAATCTTCTAGAACAAAGCCCCTTCTTGCGCCTGGTAATTCTTAATTGCTCGATGCAAAATTAAGTTTTTGACAGACCTCCTTATTTGAAAATTGAAATGTTCTTTGCAGACAATGCCATGGGGAAATATTTCCATAATGGATGGAGCGAATCCCAAGGACTCAAACGACGGTCCTATTCTATGGGTTCGTCCCGGTGAGCAGCTGATTCCAACCGAGAAAGATTTAAAATCCCCAGCTAAACGACGAAGGTAAGAGCTGTATTAATCTTAACTGCTCCAAAAACAAATTAATCTTGACTAGGTACCGTTTCGAATTCCTTGAACCTGGGGCCACAGATGTTTTACATGTTCATCTATACAGCAATAGCAACTTGTTTTTTTAAGTTATAGCTATAAAATGGTTCATTACATTTATTTCTAGAACTGGTATAAATGAGCTACGAAATCTTCAGTATCTTCCTCGTCTCTCCGAAGCACGGGAAATGATGTTTGAGGATAGGACGAAAGCTCACGCTGACCATGTGGGTCATGGACTCGATCGTCGTACCTCGGCCGCTGTTGGTATGTCCATTTACTCTTGCACTCCATTATTTGTGTATCTAAGATGATTTTAATACGCTATAGTTTGAATATTCTATCGTCCTAGGTGTTCTCAAAGCCGTTCACTGTGGTCAGCCATACATTCAGAACCGGATAACTAAAGACGTCGTAGCGTTTCATGCCGAGGACTTTCCACTTCTTGTTGAGAAGCTACAACTTGATCTTCATGAACCTCCTATTTCTCAAGTATGTGTGTACTTATATACTTATATACTTATATACTTACGATATTGCAGTATTTGTTTGTTTATTCTATTTGATAAGTACCTGTATTAGTCGAGTCGAAATGCCAACACATTTCATATTACTAACAATACGTGTTTTTATTTTAGTGTGTTCAATGGGTAGAAGATGCCAAATTGAATCAGTTGCGTCGAGAGGGTATTCGGTACACTCGAGTTTTATTGAACGACAATAGTATTTACTTCCTTCCACGCAACATCATTCATCAATTCCGAACAATCTCTGCAGTTACAAGCTTGGGTATGTATGTTCATATATTTAAATTGGGAATTGTTAAATCGATATTGGCAGCGCAATGACTTATTTACTTACTATACCGCCTTGAATATGTTACACAATTTTAGCTTGGCATATACGGCTTCGTCAATACTATACCAATTGGATGCCACGACTTGTGCCCGAAGTCCCTCTGGCTGTGGGTGTACGATCTGAGACTGGCCGCGGTAGTCCTTCAGTGCGGAAGTTATTCGGTGACTCACCCAAGGGCGGCGAACCATCCAAGTCCGCTTCCAAGAAAAAAGAGAAGCGTAAGCGTGAGTACGAGGATGAAGACTGGTCTCCAGGACTCGAAAGAACCACTCCAAATGTCAATTCCTACCGTCGAGCACGTGACAAGAGCAAGGAAGACCAACAAGACCGCAAATCCAAGTCTCGTGATGAGGAAGGGAGTTCGCCCGCCAAGAAGAAAGCCAAGACTGGCAGTGAGAAGAAGGAGCATGCCTCTCGTTCCGACAAATCAAAGGCTTCATCCAGTAAGCATAAATCCGGAAGCGAGCCGAGTTCAATTAAAAAGCGGTCCGTATCCAGCGATGAAGGCAGCTCCAAGTCCCCAGCACGCAAGGATAAGACGTCAAAGGACAAGGACAGATCTTCCTCAAAGTCTCATGACTATCACAAGGACAAGACCAAATCATCTTCCTCACATTCAAGTGGGAACAAGGGCAAGTCGTCGCCGTCTAAATCCAGCAGTAGCAAGTCTCCTGCAAAGGCATCCGGTGATCGGAAATCTCCATCGAAATCATCAGGCGACCGGAAATCTCCGTCAAAATCATCTGGTGACCGGAAGGCATCCCACTCCAAGTCCAGTCATGATCCGAAGGCTTCTTCGTCGAAGTCTAGTGGTGACAAAGACAAGCCGTCTACTTCCAAGTCCAGCAGTAGTAACAAGGATAAACCGTCTTCGTCAAGCTCTGAAAAGGAAAAGCCATCATCACGGTCCGGCGGGGACAAGGAGAAGTCAGACTCAAAATCCAGTGGAAACAAGGAAAAGTCATCAAGTTCTAAATCGAGTGACGAGAAGAGTAGGTCATCTTCTTCAAAATCCTGCGGAGACAAAGACAAGGCTTCTTCCTCAAAATCCAGTGGAGACAAGGACAGGGAACGAGCATCTTTGTCCAAATCCTGTGACCACAGGGACAAATCCTCTTCGTCCAAAGCCAGTGGTGACAAGGATAAGTCAAGTTCAAGATCCAGTGAGGCATCTACGTCTCGAACCAATGGCGAATCTGCGTCCAGATCAGGTGACCACAGAGAAAAGTCATCGTCCAAATCCGGTGGTCACAGCGACAAACCCTCGACTTCTAAGTCTGGAAGTGGAGACAAGGACAAATCCTCCAGATCGGATGACAAGAAGAAGTCATCTCACAAGTCGATTGACTCACGGGACAAGGATAAACCTTCTTCATCGAAGTCGAGCAGTGGCTCTGGAGAACGAGACAAGGCTAAAGTCAATGGTGAGGATTCAGAACAGGCTGACAAAGCCAAAGGAAGTCCCAAGAAGTCTGAGGACGTGCGTCGCACTCCCAAAGAGCAGCCTTCCAAATCGGTCGATAAAGATGAGGAAACCAAAGAGGAGTCGTCTGCCGTTGATTCTGGTGCTGTCGTGGAAGATGTTTCTCCCAATCCTGCTGCGGTGATCCAGAATGGGGAGGAAGCAGCTGGAAGTAACAAATCGGACGAATCTGATGGGCAGCCGTCGGCTGAAGTTGCTGAGAATGGTGGTAAGGACAAGGACCACTCTTCCAAGTCCCAAGGGGACAAGGGCAGGGACCGCAGTGTGAAATCAGAGGAAACTCGTGACCCGGACAAAGAGCACGGTGGCAGCAAAGGGGACAAGGACAAGACTGGCTCAAGCTCTCAACGGAGTGGGGAACATAGTAAATCTTCCTCGTCGTCCAGCCAGCATAAGAAGTCTTCATCTTCACACAAGTCGTCAGGTGCGTCTGGTTCTAGTTCCAGCCGCGGTGGGACGGGTAGTAGCAGTTATTCGAGCCGGCCGAGTGGAAGCTCATCTGCTGTACCGAGTACCGCCGCCCACTCTGGAGCTGATACCGCCAAACCGAGTTCTGGTTCATCCTCAAAATCTACCAATGGAGCCTCTGAGCCTGCATCAAATGAAATCATTTTGAAAAAGAACGGAGCTAACGTTACTCGGAAAATCATCCAGGCTTCTGGACCACCGGATCTCTTGTCCAAAATCATGTCCAATATGGATTCATCAATTGGAAAGAAAGGAGGAACTTCTTCAGGTGGTAATTTCATTCTGCGGTAAGCAGTTTAGTAAGCGTACCGGAGAATTCAGAAATGTATTCAGTCTTTTGGTCAAGTATTTCGATGTAAAGCAAATATAATTATTGTTAAAGTGACACTGCGTGTTATACACAATCGTTTGGCAATTTTTGGTTATTTAATTATTCAGAGTAGGGGTAGATTTGTAGCTCATCATCCATTTCCATTATCACGACTCAATTTGTGTTGATTGTGTGTGTGTTTCTCTACACATTTCTCTTCTTCAGGCAAAGCATTTTTTAATCCATAACTTTATTAGACCGACCGGCGAACGATATGATCACATTTCCTGTATGACCGACCCTCAACTTCATTTCCCGAAATTGATGTGCTAATGGAAACTTGTCTGCTTAACTTAGTAAATTGAAATGCATCATTATAAGATACAGAATGATACGCTCCTGTTAGGTAAGATTTAGTTGTTAATTTTGGATCATATTCTTTGCTCTCTTCTTGAAAATACTACAGTTGAGTACATATTTATAGTTTATACGAATAGCTACATAATGTATGTACAAAAGTGTAATTTTCTATGATCTTAAGATGGTTGAATGATTGGTATTCGGTATGGTGTATTGTATTTGGCGACTCCGAAGTGGTATCTCGTGTTTAGAAAATTTGTGTTCACCAAAAAAGTTACTTTGCAAAATCGCAGACATTTACATCTTACATTATGGCCATGATGTATGCAAGGATGTTATAGCCAAGTTACATTCGTGGAAATCGAGCAAATATTTTATTGTTACATTACGCTGTGCATCGTGCCCTGGGCATTGTGCATGCAGAATATAGAATATGAGGGAATAATTATGTATATAATCTTGTATAATACAGTAATCTAAGTACTTCAATTTATGGTCTATTTAGTACTTAAGTGTTGGATAAACGGAGAGATCCATGATATTGGCAGTTGTCTTGTGTTGTGAGTCAACAGTGAAGCCATTATTGCATTAGAGAACAAGTTGTATAGATATTTATTAATGTTAACAAACTATACATAAGTAGTTACTATTTCTATTGCATGTATCACACGAATACAGTTGAACTTTGTACAGGAGACAACAGCATACCATACGCTTTTGTGTACAAAACCTCATCCCGGTTTGTCTTCCTGTTTTCAAGTTCAATTCAGTGTCGTGAAATGAATGTACAGTTAATGTGAAGGTGAATTACTCGGGTTTTAAAACTGGTTGAATAGGAAAGTTAAGCTTAATTTTGATCCGAGTGAGCACCGATTGAAACTGTACATGTTGAATATTAATTAGGGCTCAACCTACTGTACAGTTTGTAGTCTGTCTGTCTCTGTGTATGAAGAATTACGATGTACAAAGTTTGGATTGGATTTGGATTTGGCTATGCTGTACTCGGATGTGGTCTAACAGGGAGTTTTTGGAAAAGTACATAATACCACTATTGGTCTCTCATCTCATAATAGAACATAATGGATATTTTAGTAATTTATTGAGCTAACATATATTTATCATATTCTGTAGATCTATGTAGTAATGTGTGCACGGGAAATGTTCTGCGTAGGTATCAACTAGACCCCGCTTCCAAACAATCTCTTCATTTTCCCAAGAAAAAAAGAGTATTTTATAGTATCTCATAACGTGTGTCATTTCATTGTCTAGTGTCAAAATTTCAAATGTCAAACTAAAACTCTTTTCACTTTTGTCTTAATGCATGGGTCACGTCTTTTTCTAAGAATCCTCCTCTCAAAGTTTTCTTCTGGAACAACTTGGTTTTTGAATTCAGCTCCTAATTTTTGTAACTTTTACATGGACTCAATTCTGGGCCATGTAAATACTTCATTATTGTTTACTTTTTTTCGCTTGAATCTCTCAAATTTCAATATTCATGGTTCCCATGTACGTCGTCACACGCTACGAATTACTCTTATGCACTCATTGCCATACTAGTAAGTTAGTACTCAAGTGTTAAACTTATTGTTACCTTAATTATACATAGGACTGTAATAGTAAGGATTCCTCTACTGCTCTTACTAGATTCTATTTCTAGTAACTAGTGGCGTTAGTTGTGTTCATTTGTTGATCCTTGCGAGCTTTTCGTACGGAACTTGTTTTGTTATTTATCCATTATACCATTTCCGTGTTATGTTGGTAAAATTAACTAGCTAAAAACGACAAATTCAATTAATCAACTTCCACTGGCTCCTTTCAAGAAGCTAAATTCCCCCTAGCATATTTTGTGTATCAAGTGAGAAGATGTACTCTTTAGGCACACATATCCCGTTGTATAATATCCAAAGTTTAGCCAATATTTCATTTTTAATTAACACGAGAACCCAATTATATTGGCTTTACAACAGTCAAGCCGAGTTTATCAACCAAACAGAAAATACAATGGTCTCTTTTCTTTTTTAATTAATTGATTTGTACAGGATTTAATTAGCTGGTCGCATCCGTGAAAGCGCACTCCTGGTACGCCATGTCTCTGATGAACCTATCACTGTGTAATTAATTAAGATTTATGAATGTCAGACGATGGCTCTGCTCTTAAGAAGTTAGTACAGTACCTACCTACCTTAAGAATCACTTGGTTCATTCTGCTCTTCAGCTCTTTTCGTACATATTAAACTAACATTGTAAACTATATTTAAAGCTCTTATGCACCCTAAATGTATACACTTGAATTGGACTATAAACTACATGTGTATCATCACAACTATCGCTAAAACTAAGTGGGGAACTTTATGGAATAAAATATGAAGTTACTGGTGTTTGTGTGCAATCTAAATGACATGAAATGATCCTGTATTTTATTGATTTATTAGCCCTTGAAGTTTGAGTCTCGGTATTTACAGTATTTCGTGGTATTTAGTAAGTATGCAAAGTTCAAATTATGATTATGAATTAACCGCGACGTGTGCCAAATCTTCCACCAGTTTCACAATTTTCTCCAAAGGGAAAAAAATCTCTTCCTTTTTGAATTCACTATCGAATGTACGGAATTTATATTTTTTGTTATTTACTGTTTCGCCATTTCCTCACAAGCTCCGTATGTCCGTTAAGTAGACTTTGCACACTGGTAGCATAAACCGTCTACTCTGGTACTTATCTACTCTGTCATTTACATCGTGAGAACGAGACCGTTCACCTTATGAGAAGTTGTAAATTTTTTTAGGCATATTATCAGTTATCATATCAGTGATGAAATATCTTAAAGCTCCATCCGCATATTCGAATACACAAAACGATGCAACATGCAGCCTATTGTTCTCAGCTGGAAAATTACTGAAAATTACACCAGAAAGTCATTTGTCTTATGGGGTGAAACCTTTGATCTGCATTATTGTATTGTAGGCATGGGACATCAGGCTGCGTCGTCAGTAACTATTCTTATAGCTGCACTGAAGTAACTACATTTAGTAATTAGTTAGTCCTTTTATACAAAAACAATACCTCGAAGGCCTTCACAGTGTACTGTGTACTCGTATTTCCAAGAAGAAAAATTTTTAATGGCGTTTTAGAAGAGACGACACATTATGCAATAATTCCTCGAAAAAAACAGACATGACAAATGTATACGGCGAACCCCAACACTGTTACTGTCTTTGCGCTGAAGAATATAAGCAATGGAATCCAAGCACCAGCAATTCACCAGCGAAATATTTCTCCGTTTTGCGGATACCTATTATCTCCTGGATACCCCACGAATACAATACTTCGCTATCATCGAATATTGCCGTGGAATGTGGCGGGCTGGCATTATTACGTGCATATTGAATTTCTTCTAAAACCCACCTTTGGAAAACACGAATAAATTGTGAAACTATATAAAATATGCATTCCTTTATTCAGGCTTCCACACAACAAAATATGTTAACAAATTAGATTAATTAATTATAAAAGGAATATTTCGTTAAAGTTGGCCAATTATGGACGTTCGTGTGGGCACTACCGACTACCGATTGAGCTCCGCGTAACTTTCTACATAGTTACTTTAGGTATGCTATACCCTAATTATTCGGTGCATCGCAATTTCACATTCATACTCAAATAAGTAGAACTGAGTTTTTCTGTTACGAAAAGGCTCAACAATGGTAAAGGAAGAAGGAAAAATTCCTTTGTTTGTTCTAAATACATCCTTGAGTAAGTTAACGAGTGATTCCATTGATACAGAAAATCGCGTGTATTTTATCAGATAATGCCTTATTCTGGTGTCACGACGATTCTTAGCAGGACAATTCTTAACGTCCAATTTGTAGCTACAACAGGTCACAGCTAACCCAGCTCATAGCGGCGATAGTTTATTTGTCGACCCGAATGATAACTTCGAGAGTTCGTAGCCGGTAAAAACTCAGTCCAAAATAGTTGTTAAGCAATTGGTTGCAGATCACCGAAAATTGCTCCTCTAACACGGATTGTAAATTATGCCGTAAATTACTCTGTTACACATATACTCTGAATAAAGGATTGTATATATTAAAGGTCGAACTTTATTTAAATACGAGTAATCCCAACTGAATTTTCACCCCAATAAATCGTCCCGCTATGGATCGTCGTAGATTCTGAATTCAGTTGTAGCATATGTGATATAAAAAACACGATGCTCAATTGGGATTGGGAATTCCCAGTTCCAGGTTGGACGCGTCGATAATTGCTCAGTCTCTTCTCAGACTGCTGAATGATGATAGACACGGAATTTGTTGTCCTAATGCAGGAGCAGGTTTTTGACATGGCTTGCCTTATCATTACTGGCCCTGGCGACTTAGCTGAGCGTCCCAGCCGTCCATGGCCTGTGTCCGTGTAGAGGTAAATGGGACAGGCTGACTGTCACTCGAACCGCCTCAAGCTTTCACTTATTTTGAGCGTAGCAGACAGAGGCCCGTCTCCACTCAGGCCTTCCTTTCATCGCTTCCTCCGAATGACTGATGTTCCATTTGCATGTTCTCAGTCATTCCTTTCAAAACATTAATATGTGGAACAAAAATGAGCTTTTAACCTCCCAAAATGGATATTAAACTCAACTAATCTTTTTTTCTTTCTTCTCTCAGCAGTTTAGACAGCGGGCTTCCTTGGGCTGGTCCTACTCTACTCCTTGTCTTCACTCTATCTCTGTCTTCCACAGCCTATAAATACGCATCGTTTCATTCAACCAACCTTTCATTTCTACTTCAGAGGAAAGTGACAGGAGCGGCTTCAGTGGCTCCGTCCAGCTTCTGCTCTTCAGCTTCGTCAGAATCACCAACTCGGCTTCTTTGTAATGCTGTTTGTAAATTATCCTAAAAATCAACACGTTATTCAAATATATACAGTTAGTTAACTACACGAAACTAAGCGGAGTTTAATGCTCTTTCGGTGGTGTATTTAGTTTGTGAAGGACGTATCTCGTGCATAAGCACGTACAATAGTCAGAGCGAGATATGGAGGAACAGTGTCGACAGCTTGGTTTTCGCGTGCAATGCATTAATATTCCCTAAACCGGAGTAACCTGTAAGCTGAAAGAGTATAAATTTTGTTTAATCTAACGAATTTAGTTAATTAAGTATTTTCAAACAACCCCTTGATTTTTTGGTTCACCAAAGCGTTACAAACAAGCCGTAAGCATTGGGTTAAGCCCGACTTGGCCAGACGGCAGAAGTGGGTGGAGTGGAGGATTTGTAATTTGTAAGTATTGGTGGAATGAATTCGACGGGCCGTCGCAAGAAGAAGTGTCCACCGCCCAAATCCAATTTCATGATGTTCATGGACGAGGGGGTCATGCACTACCGAGTGGGTCATTACCAAAAGGCAGTCTCCAACTTTGATCAGGTACAAAACTCGTCCTTTTATACATATTTTCAATTTCCTTTAGTGACTCGAATCGGAACTCAGGCGTGTGTATGGGGACAAGCGACGCTTTTCTCTCATTTCCACTTTCTCTCTCGTATTATTTAGCTTTTCCCAGCCAGAATCCGCTTTGGTTCATGCAGAGTTTATCAGGCTTCCTATCTGCAGCGGGGTGGCCAGGCGTCTTGCCGCTTTTCTTACATTAAATATTTGGCGCATACAAGCATGGGGTGGAATTTGGGTTCTGAAACTCGAAGGGGTGATGGTAAAATCTAATTTATTAAAATGCAGAGCTAACGGAATTACTTACTGCTGGCTGATAAGTACAGTTAAGCTGAATAGAATACTAGATACTTTCAGTATTGCGTGATTTGGAAACGTGACGTTAAAACTAAATTGTATGATACATATTAGCTAAGATTGGTAAAACTGTAATAACCAAATTCTTTAGCTTTTTTTTAAAATGCCGTGTACGCTGATCAGAAATTTACTTACGATGTATTTAGTAGTTACTGATGAGAACGTATTATGTATGCTTGCAGTGTGTAATATGCTCCTGGAGAGGAATTTCACGTAGGTAGTACAGATACGGACACCTCGCTGGTCTCACTGAGATTAAAGTTAAGCAGGGGCAGCAGAACAGAATGAAAAGTACAGAAAATAACATTTGAAACGATTTTGCATTCAGCTGCGCCCTGGACTTCGGGTTCCAAGCCTATTCCCTGGGTTAAAATTAATGATACCCAATTGTTGTCCGTGAAAGTTGACAGTTCATAGAAGGCACAAGGCACAATATTCATTTAGGACAAATCATAGCTCCAAAAATGTATTGCTTTAGAATAATTTCTTAAATTGAATACTCAAATCAAATCGAAAGAAAGTTACAGTCAGTTTAGCTTCAACTCGTAGAAACACATTTTGACTCGCTTCTGTCGTAAATGCTTCGTTTTCGCAATTCAACCATTGGAAAGTTTTATTGTTTGGAACTGTACATTTTTGTAAGAGAATCGTATGATGTGTAGCTGCTTGAATTCGTTCGCCTATGAACTTTATCAATTCTATGAGTTTTCTCACCAAGTCACATTCTGAATTGTGGAGTTAGTCTGGAATTGTTGGTCTGAGTGAAGTGGAGTCCGAACGAACCCACTGGACTGATAATTGAGTGGACAGTAATTTATGAGGATTGAGTTGGTTGAGCCACATGGTGAGAAAGTAATTGGGAAATGGAGTAAGAAGAATCAATAGGAGTTGAGCTTCAGCTCAGAGCCACATGGTCCTTTTCCTCAGCCTGATTAGATGCAGGCCAAGATTTATTGAGCTTCTTCATGGGACTCTCGCATGCACAACCTGGCTTCGGACTCACCTTCCGCTCACTTGCAAAATAGTGCGGAATGCATGTTTGCATCCAATATTTATTGTCATTATTTCAAATATCGATTTACAATTTGTTCCTTCTCTTCCCTGGTGTTACAAAATGAGTTTCCTTCCCCTTCTTCTGCGGAGGCATGCATGGCTAAATGGAGTTGAAAAGCGCATAATTTGGATACAAGATATTAGATATTATGTTACTTGAGCAGAGAAATCGATGAGGGAGTCAAAAAGTTGGAGCTTTTTAGTCAAATTACTTTCTCTCTATTGACGACTTGATTAATGTGACTGGGCTCGAACTTGAGATATCCTACTTCTGCTTCTACTCAACAAAACCAAAAAGTTTACCTGTCAATTTTCTTATGGGACAAAGTTTGGCTTTCTCCTCGTTAGTTTGGAATTTGGTAGCAACTTTCTACTCAGGCAAGAGATTAGTGAAACGAGGCTTCTCGTGTCTTCCTCTATTTAGTCTCGCTTGTCTTTGGCTTGAAAGCTTTTCAACTGCTCACGACGGTAATTCTGCTAAATATGCTGAGATTTGTGAAAGGTGTTGCATTGGAATTTCGAGTAATTGGAGCAGTCCAAACATGTTTATGATGATGTGGGATATTACGTGAGCCGAAATTCCAGTGTATGCACGCACAGTATAAGCAAACTACTGAATTGCAAACCATATGACTGTTAAAATTAGCATAAAACACACACAGCTAATGTCAATACCTCTGACTTGACTGACCAATTATTGTACCTATGTATACCTTGTAACGTAGAAAACTTGGCTTACTAAATACAAGATACAAGCTTAACGTAAATAGATTTAAATTGCCTGGATTACACATATACGCTTACATCGAAAACATGAAGAACTTATTAGTTCAACAGTACAGTTCGATGCAAAACTGATCTATTGACCTGAGTAATTTTCACAATTAATCTCCATGTGTATCTAATCGACAAATTCAAAACCTAATGTTTCTCTGCAACTTAAATCCCACGCCCACGTATGGCGATCTTTGATGTTTCTAGTCATGAAAAGTAATGTAAGCATGAGCCACGCTCGGTTATATACGATAACTGAAGCAAGTAAGGTAACTTTATTTTTTTATAATTTGTTCGTTTTACTATGCAGCGCTTATGAAAGAAGCACAAATGCCGCGTTTAGCTAGAACGCGGCATTAGATAGATGGCTGGTGGTGAACTGTAAACCTTTCGAATGAGCCAAATGCGTTGCTAAGTTATAATTAGGATTTGTTCTTAGCTACTCGAATCGTGCTTCCATTCAATTTTATGTAGTATTTGTCTTAACGGCCAAACCATAACCGCGTAATCGGTTAAAAACAAGGTAAACTAGTCTATTTTGGCCAAGTAAGGATATGGTTAGGTTAATTTAAGTTTTCCCTTTTCGTAGCAACCAAACCTCTTTTTAAAATGTTTTCACGGTTGTTACATGGATCCTACACGGTGATCTGGTATCACATTTGGCGGAATATGCCAAAAGTTCTTGTTGGGACTGGGGAGAGATTCCAGTGGGAGAGAAAGAGCTTTATTTCTCTCATTTTCCATTTTTGAACTTTCACGTTGGCATTCTCTCAATTTCGCAATATTTAATTCAAAAGAGCTTTGAACAATCGAAATTTAGTGCCCTCGGTATTCGGTATTAAGGGATTTCCCGTAATATTTAATACACAATTGTCCAATCTTGAGGCTCCATTGTCGGTGCTAGCAGTTCTGCGTACGTATTCCAGATCCATTAGATTTCCGATTACTTTGTACTCTTCCGGGACATGCCTTCTTGTAGTGTTCTCGTTATTATCACGAGACATGTGAATAGAAACAAAGAAAAAGTGTCCATCAAATCATATGGAATGAGTGTCACATTTCTAATTTTAGCAGATAACATACGATTGAAACAATGGAGAAAGCTCCGAAAATTGTTTTCAAGTGCTTCCTGAGTTAATAATGGAAAACCAGATATGAATAGAAGGATTGGGATCGTGAGGAGAAAATGGTGCGGTATGAATGAAGTCGACCTCGAGTCCCAATTCCCAATGTTTCGTAGATATCCGTAGCCATGGAGATGCTCTATAGAACACCTATCTCCCGTGTGGCCCACATATCTGCATCTGCATAGCTCCAGGATTTGACGAGTCGAAACGCAAAGGTTATTTTTAATTAGGATCCTCCATTGACAGCCATAAACCATCCACAGTGTAAAGATTAGGCCTTCTACATTATCAACCTCAAGCTTTTCAGTTATTTCGGTTAGGTTACTTCAATAGTTCATAGAAGCTCGGGAAGCACCCAATTTCTACCATCTAGCTTTAACAAATCAGAGTTTTTTTTAAAGAAATCTAACCTAAACTGGCTCTTAAGTTTAGATAAAGATTTCAATTTCAGCATATATAATCAAGTTAAAAATTAGACGAACGGGTAACACCAATTGAGTGTAAAATCTGAGATCACTCTACCGTTACCAAACGACTAAATCTTGAAACAAGATCCAAAAACGCCCCAAGTTCAGTGTCCGAATCAATCTTCCTATCTCCAGCTAAATTGTGAAACCCTAGACTTAAGGACCTAATCCAATAATCCAATAATTGCCAAAATGGCTTAAAAACAGCGATTGAGAATTTGTATAATGGCAGGCCTAATCTTTTATATACTGGCATTAGTGTTAAGTAATTGTACCCAAAGTGTTCTCAGAGAAGGATATTGCACAAAATACACCCACGCAGCGTGATTATTGCACAGGGTGACTTAAAGACACCATGGGTGCAACCACTTAGCTTTCTGGAGATCCCTAGCAGCTAAAGTCCCCGAAGTCCGCAGCATAGCACCTAGTTTGTGTCCAGTGCTAAGCGTAGCGGCTCATTAGGCATGTCAGGTGTTGGGAGTGCGGGTGTCGGGCCGAGTGAGAAGGGTCTGGCTAAGGATGCGGAGAACGCGGAGATGGAACGGAAACTCACGGTCATCAACACGCTGGGCATCACTTTCACTAATAGTCTCAGTCCTTCAGTCAAGCGAGTGGAGTTCAGTACGGCTCCCACACTCCGTCAAATGGAGTTCCTCAAGCAGGAACAACTTGTAGGCGCCGGCCAAGGACCCAGCACTGGCAGCCACAAGGACGTCCCAGGTCCGTCCACTTCTGCTCCCACCCCGTCTCCGCTCCAAACACGCCTCTCCACGGACAGGGACAAAACACCTTCGGCCAAAGGTAAAGGTCAACTGGTCCATTGTTACTTCTTGTCGTTTCAAAGTAGAAATCTTTTCCCAATTGATCTTGCACTTAATCACTGGTAATCGGGATTGGACGAAAGAATTTTAAGCCAATAGCATGTGAATATGGAATGTTGAATCCACGAGTGCATACGAATAGAGAATAAGCATGGTTTGAGCGAATTGAGCTTGCACGTACAGAATTGTGGAATGTACAAAACATTAGAATATTAATCTATTTTTAAAAGGTAAATCCACCTTAATTGTACCATATTTATATATGTATAGTACGTTTATCACACTATATCGGTACATCTGTATCGGTGCATCTGAAAGCATAGGTTCAGAAGTCATCCGGCTCAGCATAACCGAACCATCCCGTAATTAGCGTAATTATTGTATAGATTAGCCAGGTTCAGAATAGTATTTTCTATGTGAACCGAGTTGCTTGCTACGGTAAGGCTTTTACAATTTGTATGATTTCTGATGATATTTTCGATTTATGCATCTCAAGTTTCTCCTTGTTATAAACGGCTGCAAAACTCGTCTGAAACTAGTTCTGTATTAAAGATTGTCGGCATGATCGAATGGAAAGAAGCACGAGAATCCGAATAATTATTCTTTTGGAATGTAGCACGATGAGTTATTCTCATTTCCGAATTCTGCATGAAGACAAGATGTCTGAAGAGGATTGCATGATGCCACAGAGCACAACGGTAAGAAGCCATAGGAAACCCCAGCAATAGCGTGATTCGTTAAGATTCTCCGTTTAACGCAGGAACTAAACCCAGCATGACCACAGGAGCGACGAGCAGTTCGAACAAAGACGGGAGTTCGACACCCGTTCGAAGACGCTCTTCCCCCACTGGAGCCCTTATGAACGAAATCCGGAAAATGTCTCTGGCCTCGCAAGACGCGAAGGAGGAGCGGCAGATCAAGCGCTTCCGCCGCTTCCACGGCCGACGTCGGAAGCGGAAGGAAGAAGAGTACACGGACAAGGACAGGGCAGCGGCTGTGACGCTGGGCTCGCGGGACATCAAGCAGTCGCTCAAGGCAAAGAAGAAGCGAGAGCGGAAGCTCTGTGTCTCCATTGACCTTCTCAATCGAGAGGACTTTCTCTCTGAAATGCTCCTGAACGAAGCGACGCATCAGATGAGAATCAAGGACATGACCATGGCTCTGAGCACTCTCAATAAGGTCTCCGCTTCATTTATCAGGCCGCAGGCCTAGCACTCACTCAATAATACATGATACGGTTCTCGTCCCATAATATCATTTATTATCCGTGACAACGTAGCACAATGCAATATGAGTTATAAGTTATAAGTACGTACGGGTCGACGCCAAGTTCCCTGGAAAACGGTTCATTCATGTAAAGCATTTCCCAGCGAAAAAATGCCACATATATGTTCCCTCCAATAAGTCTGGAGATGCTTTCGATATCCATCCCATAACATAACTCTAGTATTCAAAATTCCATCCAAGGTTACGATTGTCTAACCTATATTCTATTTAAACCTGCTTGAGCTCAACAGTTTAGGGAAAAACGGTAAAAGGGAAACTTTTCACAATGAATTTTTGACGAACATTTTTATCCTTATAAACAAACACTACAAAATCCCTACTTTGCAATCTAATTTCATACTAGCGATCTCACGAATCAGTGCCAAGCACTGATCTGTATAGCTGAACTGATCTGTATAGCTGAACTGATACGTATAGCTGAACTGATACAACTTGTTGTACGAAAATATCTATTAAGTTGTGGCTTGAGTCCGTAAATACTGAATAACTAACGGTATATTTAGCTAAAATGAAAACGACTTCAGAGCATAATTTACCTTACCAACCGTTTAGCGATTAGCTATACCTCAGTAACATTAGTAACATAGTTGAACACACTCAGAGTAAAACGTATTTCTGTGAAATGTCAATTTAGTCACGCTAGGTACGCAATACAAATCAATAGGTGTGCTAAAACAGTAGATCCCACTCCAAATAGAAATGAAACTACTTATGTACCAGCGTCTGCAATACGCAAAGCTGCTGTCTGGCTGCTGGGCTGGAGAAAGTAATTTGAGAGAAAGGATTTCCAATAGCGTGACAGCACTGGCGTCTAACTCGTCCGGTCCGTACACCGTACAGGAGGCAGATGATTTGACAAGATTGTAATTATATTCACTTTTAATGCATCTAACACAATCTATGAATTCAGGCTCTGGAATTACAGCCCACGCACAAGGCAGCACTCGTGGCCAGAAGTCAGTGTCATCTGAAACTTGGAGATGCCGTGTCAGCTCTCAAAGATGCCGAGACGACCTGTGACACGCGAGAGACGTATATCACGGGTCTCTATCAGTACGCGGAGGCTCTGTATAATCTGGGTCAATTTGAGAAGGCACTGATTGCATATCATCGCGGATATCGGCTGAGAAGGGATATGGAAGGCTTCCGGATTGGCGTACAAAAGTCACAGGAAGCTATTCAAAAAGCTATTGGAAGTAAGTCATGTGTAATTTGCACAAAAATAGTATCAGCTCAGACCGCAACTATTGGCAAAGCTAAACATACGGAATGGAATTATGATTTACAAAAAAAGCCAAAAAGAATGCCAACGACACCCGGGGTTCCCAGGCGGTCACCCATCCAAGTACTAACCGGGCCCAACGTTGCTTAA
>JAQFXY010000371.1:0-31810 GCA_034693865.1 Ceratophysella sigillata | reverse complement strand
GATTCGCACTCACGGGAAATTTCGTTCGCACTCATGGGAATCGCGTTCACGGGAATCGCGTTCACGCAGATCCCCCATATTCACTACGGAGAAGAAGCCCCCAAGCCGAGCCCAACTTTCACTTTTTATCTCAAGCCGCTCACGGGCCACACTGACGCTGAACTTGGCATAATTCAACTTGACACATTTACTATCAACTATGTACCACTGCAATGTGGAACAGGAGATACGGACATTTGACAGGAAATAAATAGAGATATTACGCTGTTTACAATAATACACTATAGACACCAGAATGTAAATTACAATATGTATCATACCAATTCATTCTCACCCACTTAAACATAGTGGTCAAGGCGAGCTGGCCAGTTATTAAAATTCCGGCCAAAATGTCGACCCACACTTGCCATATTCACATATATACATATATATATAATATCCACTCATCCAGGTGGACAATTTATCACAAAAATGGAGCAAGTGCAGATCGTAAGTTTTACCCTGGCCAATTTTTAAATCCTGGCCAACTCGGAATGAGCAACTCTGTAGCAATACTCGCTTGTATAATATCAATACTTGTAAATACCATTTAGCCCAATACGATGCAATGCATTGTCCTCCGAAGGGAAAGTTCAGGAACCGGACGGCTGGGGTTCACATTCAGTGTATTCAATATATTTCCAACTAATATTCCGTAATCACTTGTCATATCCGTACACTAACACTTTGTCCTTATTCCTTGCTTCTACCCAACAGGTGCTCCACGTCTGCGGCACAATCCGCCATACATGAATATACTTCTCACGCCTAATATTTAATACAAGCTTCTTCCGTGTAAAAAGAATAAGAGCCAAAACATTACCAGAGCGACACAACGCATCAAAAGAGAGGAAATCAAAGGAGGAGAAATCATCCGCAGAAGGGAGAGCCTCAGGGCACAATGAAACAAGGATATTGTCATTATATTTGTGCTTGTGCATAGCATATTAAAATACTCTAAATATTTTGAAAACCGCCCAAGCGGCTGCTGCTACTGTTCCAGATGCAGACAAAGCTGGGAAGCAATGTGAGATTAGGATTGCCGCTCTTAAGAGGAAGTCGCTCTAGCAACATTGTTAGCTTTTAGGAAGGAGTCCCTTAATATGTAATAAATACACAGTGGTACTGAATATATATTACACGTATGGTGCGATTACGCTCCCACACGAAATATGTATAATATAAGTCTAATACACGTCCAAAGATGTATAACATATAATATATTTATGTCTAATGCATGTATAATATATATATCTAATTGTATGTATAATATATCTATGTATGTATTTAGGTAAACTGAGTAAGTACAATAAAAAAATGGCTCAAAGCCTTATGCGATGCGCGATAACCTATATAGTAAGTATTACTAGTGAAATGGATTTTCATATCTCAAAAGAGCAGAGTGCGGAAGCGAGAGGAAGAGACAGGGCTTTTAACATTATTATGACAATACACCTGATACTCCGGAAGTCGTAGATACTCAGCTCGAATTACGAGATTGGGAGAGAGGGGATATGTGACAGGTACATGATAGAAATGGAGAATTATATATTTAGTTCATAGTAGTAAATAGTAGATACGACTCAACTCAATAATAGCTCACGTCACAAATCACACACGCCTCTACAAATCTACTCCTAATACTATTTCCAAATTCTGTTCACAAACACAGATAACGTGCGGAATTTCTCCAAACCGGGGTTTCCTTATGCTACAAGGTACATGAGAACCACATGGGGTCTGAACGTTGAGCGTAGAAATTGAAAGAAGCCTCAATTTCCACTCTGACTGAATTTGGCCGCTTTGTTCTTCTCTGGCCTGATCGACCAAGTAGTTTTAATCTTAAACGCTCTCACTTGATCTCTCAACTCGCTCATAATAAAAGGAATTCTTTAAGCCTATGAACTCCTCCACTCGCTCATCCTTCTAATTACTGGATTAGCAACTAGCTACTCGGAACATTAATAATATTACTACATGGCTATACTGCCCCACCGAGAAGCTAATGCACTATGCACTGCACTACTCAGCTACCACTACATATATCCTACCTACACATCCACTTCCATTGGAGCTTCCTTTGACCAAAAAGTAATTTGGGTTGGGATCTAGTCGGGTTTAAGGAATTCCTTTCTTCTACATTGCTCCTGCCAGAGTCCCAGCGTCCCTTACTGCTCTAAACATCGACAGACTCAAATCTCATTTTCTCCATTCAACATCAGCAACTGTCTTCTCAGAGAGGCTGCATGCCGCAGAGCTGCTCAGACCAAGTTGGACATTCATCTACAATTTGGCTCCATTTTACTCTGTCATGGTGTCTCAGCTCAATGTCAAAAGCTGTGATATTGAGAGCTGGCCAACTTGCTATGATCAACACTCTGCGCGAACAAGATTACTAGAAAATACACAAGACTAGTGTATCCTAAATCCGAGTATGAATATTTTAGTAGATACTGGAAAAGTTGCGGCTATAGTTTATAGTTTAGCTGGGATCTGAAAGTATCATATCCTATTAGAGGTTCTGCGTCTTGAGGAATATATTCTACGCCTATATCTATGCCTGGAGAGCTTAGCCCTGAATGACATGGCCACTTTGTATCTGAAGAAACAAGTAAAGTAACCGTCAAGATCAGAGCCTCATAGTTCCTAGTCAACACTGCGGAGTAAGTGTAGAGAAAGTTAAGGAGTTTGAAGCACGTAGTCTATTGTCTTTCCACTTTCACTCTACAGATCTCAGTTTCCATCCAGAGACCAAGGACCACCTAGACGTCTCCAACGTCAATTGCGCCACGTCGATTTCTCTGCGCCAATTGATCTAGTTATATATAGCTCAGTTCATGCTTCCAAAGGCTCTGCAAATCCAGACCGTACGTGAGGTTAGGTTAGGCTTACACCAAACGCACCGCCAAACTCACGAGCAATGTGTTCGTACATAGGCTAATGCCCCATTTGCAGGCCCATGGAGTGTAGAACCTTGAAACCCACATTTTAAGTCCGAGGACTCAAGTTACACTGCACTGTGAGACCTCGGAATTGAAACTTGAGTTTCGAATTACTCGACTTTCCTTGTTTACAGTAGCTGAACTAATTAGATGGCACAACTCCCCAGGAAGAGCAATTAACGGGGCGGAATGTACGTAGAATCGAACTACCTTTCTGTAGTCGCTTGGAGGTCCAGGTGAGCGGACCATGGGCCGCCCTGTCTGATGACGACGTATGCTGAAGAAGAATTTGATGAATGTGCGAGGAGCTTGGTTCTTAGCTCCAGTGATGAATAGGCTGGAGCGGGATAGAATTCCCATTACAGTTCCGATCCAAGCAGCGGTTCTGAATATTCGTCCGGTAAATGGCTCTGGAGAGATGGCGAGGCGGAGTGTTTCGACAGAGAATTCGGCGGAAAGCTCGTTGAAACTCACGCGAGGTGCAGGCGTAGATGAAGGGATTGAGACAACTGTTGAAGTAGCCCAACCAGAAGAACAGGTTAAACACTTCTTTGGGAACGTTGCACTCGCAGAGAGCATCTGGAAGAAAATCAAAAAAAGAAAAGATTCAGTTATTTTAAGTACAAAACCCATCTGCCTAATTATGCTCGGACAGGAGCCGCCGGCTCTGCTTCCAATCCCAAAGCATTCTGAGCCCGACGCCACGTCAGCTCGCTATCAGATCCACACTTTAAACTACGATCGTCTAATCTCACTCCAATGTATTAAACTAAACCCAAGATTAATCATAGTGTCTTTTTGCCACAGTTTCGGATGTGCCAATGCCCAACAAAGGCCTGACGTGAGAAGACATGTTGATGACCTCCGATCTCAATTTAAATCTTCCTCCACCCACCATATATGAATAGAGAGGACGGACGGAGCGACAGGATGACTGATGACTTCAGAATTCAATATTGCATATTCAGCCCACTACTATTACATTACGGTATTGATGCATTGTTATTCCATTAAGTGAGAATGAAACTTGGGGAAGCCTAGTGCGTCGTTTCGGCCTTGTCGGAAGTGCAGCTTTGATGTTTCACGGTAGCTGCATTTAGCTAGAGTCTAGCCAGCTAATCAACGAATGCTTCTCAAACTTTTGTTGTTAGCTTGGGAGCATGTGGGGCTTCGTATTTGGTTGCTTTACAATTTACATGGACTTTCTCTTTTGTGAGCTGAACTACGTACACGTACATATAGAGAGCTGCTCAGATTGGGTTGGCCGTGAATTTTAATCAAGGAATGAATTTGTGAGCAACACTCGCCCTTATTTCTCTCATGAGCTGTCTAAGGCAGGCATGAATTTTGATATGTCCAGTTCGAGCCGCCAGCCTGTGCCGTATTCATAAGCGCTGGTGATGGTGATCAGCTTCAGCTGGATGCTCTGAGTAATTTTGTACTAGATTATTGCGTATTTAAGGTCCCAAAATAACCCTCACTTCACTTTCACTCCATTGCCTATTGTCTGGGACAAAAGCGTTCCTTAATTTTTCTACCCTCATCTCTCGTTCTCCGTTGGCATTGCTCAGGGCTTGCAACGGATCTGCCCAATAACTGTAAGTAGGTACTAATATTTGTGGGGTGAAAATACTAACGAGTTGAACCGAGTAAATAATATTCATGCTGATTTAAACAGAGCCGAAGTCATTCAACTTAAAGAAAAAAAAACGACCTGAACTAATTTGACTGATGTAGCTGATCAGGTCACCCAGACACCTGGAATCTAAATGAAACAAGCCTATTTTATCTATTTTATCTTTTTTATTCAACTAAAATATTTAATTTCAATGCACACCAATCCTGCAAAACAAGCTTTAATACCTTTAAAATGCGGAATAATCTACAATTCACCTTTATAATACATCTTTGTTACCTATACTATTTTACTTTCTCTGAAATGAGATACATGTTTTGTGTAAACTGTTTTGATATCTGAATTGACTTGAAACCTGACCATGGTGATTTGTGAACTTGACTTCAAATAATACCTTGATCAGTACCAAAACTGACCGTAAAATTGGGCTGATTGAACCGATTTACCTAAGCACTTACCTTAAATTTGGCATTTATGACTGAAATTGCACCTGAACGTTCTTGAAACCTGACCTGAATGACCTGATCAATACCAAAACTGGCCTGTGAGCTTGATTTGAATAACCTGACCTGTGCCAGAGCTGACCTGAAATTCTACCTGATCTCTACCAGAAACTTGAGCTAAACGAGCAGGACTTGTTGGAAGCCCTAAGCCCACCTCCCTCCATCGCACCACCACCGTCTGCTCCAGTTGTTTTTTTCTGCACATTACTTTTGTGTGAATGTGATGAGAAAATAATATTTGGGAGAAAGGAAAAGTTTTCTCTCCATTGTTCCAAACTTTCTTATTACTGACACACCTGAGCGAGATTTCTTTTTATTATCAAGAACTTTTTTGTCTGGCCCACAACTCATTGTCATCATTTTTCAACATCCTTTATTCGGCTCAAAGTGAAGAGAAGAGGCACAGGGGACTCGGCTTCAGAATCTGCCTCTTCTTCTTCAACTTAATTGTAGCGTAGGAAGAAAAACATTGTGTCAAAGAACCAATATCAATATTATTGTTTTACACCTTATTTTCATTACAAATTAAATATCCGCCTTCCACGTCGCCTCCCCAATCCAACCCTTTCTCTCCTAGGCTAAGTTCTCTTCCCACTTTCGCTCAACGGATCTTTTCAAAATGAACTCTGGGAAGGGGAGCTGACAAGTCATAGGACCGAGATTTCAATTTTGTATGAAATAACATCTTCTAAAAATCTGGTTAGTTTGCTAAACAATGGTTCAATTATGTAACAACAAATAGAATGTTACGTTTTTTCTTTTAAATAGTAGAAAGTCAAACTGCAACTGCTTAAGAGTCAGGTTTAGTTTCATACTGCACGCCTTGGTGCTTGTGTTAGAACGAGAAAGAAGTAGAAACGGCTCGCCCGAGTCAAACACTTGACCTATGTAAAGCTGACATTTCAGACAACAATAGTTTCAGTTTTCTAGTGGATCTGTTATCATTAAATTGCATTTTTGCTATTTCTGCATGTGCTAGAATACATGTCCCTTTTTCGTAGGAGATTGTTAAATGAAGAAATAACTCAGATTCTAGTTCTCTGGAATGTCAGCTTTCGACACACACACATTTATCTATTATTACTCTAGGTCAAGTGGTGGACCAGGCAGCGGGCTCAAACTTCTTGGATGCCCTAAATCTACATTATCCGGGCGCTCAGATTGAAACCAAACGCGGCTCTTAAAACGGAATGTTATAGTGAGATATATCCTGACCTCGAAAGCACTACTGCTGCGTTACTTCCCATAGGTACTGACTGATTCATTTTTAATGCAGTTTCATGAGGTTGCTGCTGTAAAGCATCGCTTTGAATCCATCATCCCTTGTAGAATGAAGTTTGCACTCAATCATGGCATGGCAAGAAGGGAACGTGAATGTCAAAAACCAGGATGAATTCCAAGTGCCACTCTTTCTTGTAATTGCCTTTACATAATAATACTTACGTAGAAAGGAAAGCCAGGCTTTTACTGGCTCCCATTCGTGTCACACTTTGATTAATAAATGTGGATTCATTTATCAAATATTTGCTTCTATATAGGCAGATTAGGCGGAGTATTCGGGATTCTTCTACATATACCACGGGGAAAGTACCTCTATTAAATACGTAGGTACATGCTACATATGCATACGCATACATACATACATAGTATATGTAGATGAACAGCAACCTTTCAGCGAAAGCTATTGATCCTAAAAGCTTCATATTTATTCTATGTCGGTTTCTGTATTCAAATGCTGCCGATCAATATGTTTGCGTAATGCATTGATGCAACAAATGAGGAGCACCGAAAATTGGATTTTGCTTTTTACCAAGGCTATTAGAGACAAGGCAATTATATAGTCGGCTCAAAAGTGCACAAGCTCATTTGATTTTGAGCAAAAGAATAAAATATATAGGTCAAACCAATATATTACCCCCCGCCCCTCAACCCACAAAATATAATGAGAAGGAATACCGTTAGAACGTTGTGCACCCACAAAAGCTGCATCAAAATAACATATTTCGTAAGATGTTGGCATTTGTGGGGTGACATGCCAGGCCGAAGGCTATACTAAGTCTATTGCTAACAGCTATCGATTCCTGGCTGAAGGAAGGAATACCTACATGCCATGTGAAGTGTCCCGGGAAGGAGGTGAAGTGGGCTCCTTAAAATTCAACAACATGTTGTAAGTTGTAAAAAGGTCCACCCCCTAGGGAAAGATTCTCAAGATATGTCAGTTCCAGGATTGGTGGCAGTCGTAGTGAGAGGCTTCACTGTGTCCCAGTAAAATAATACAATAACAAATAAGAAAACGACAACACGTGTTTTCCTGCTGACTCAAAACGATGATACTTGAGTGTGTTGAAGCAAAATATTGGCCTGAGCCGAAACCCTTTGCCGTTTCAGCAGGTATGCAGTCAATAATGCTACACACATAGAACGGCCTGAACAAACACAAATTCTCCACCGATCCAAAGAAGCAGAGTCCACATGGCAGGCAAATAAATAGCAGTTGGCTGACGACATAAATAAGCTGTCTTGTACAGCCAAATATTGATGAGCACAGTAAATTATAGATACTACTGTAGAGTTTACGAAATAGAGAGTTTTCAAGTCTCCTAAGACAGATGTTTCTTTAGAGCTAGCTCTGCGACCTACTGCAGTGTGCTACAGCATGAGCAAAGTTTTAGCTCAGCTAGCCCGAGTCAATACACCATATCTAGGATCATACGTCCTTTGAAAGCTGCCATTTTAGAAAATAAAAGTTTCAGTTTTAAACACATCTGTTATCGCTGGGCTTACTAAACTCCGTGTTTCTGCCGATGGGGGAATTCAATGTCAATTTTCCAGGGGATAGCCAATCTTCAATCTAGAGATGACAGAAACTTTGGAAACTGCACGATTCTAGGTCACGTGGTTGTAGGGCTCAAAATTCTTGCCTGTTGTAGGATACATTTGTACATGCATACATACATAGATTCGGGACACATCAAACATCCGCCTTAATTCACCGAAATCTAGAGCTCCTGTTTCTGTCTAACTCTGCCAGCAGCAGTATTAACAGAATACCATGAATTTTATTTGGTTCATAAACAGTAATTTAAAGGTGTTTGCAGATACGCCGAACTGCTCAGAGGAAGCCAAGCGTTAGCAATATGCAACTGCACTTTCGATATTTACACTCATGCCCCAATAACTATGAGCAGCTTATGAGAAAGCTGAGGTGAGTTTGGTTCGTAAATACGTCGGAATTTTGCTGGTTGATCAGCTTGCAGTTTCTCGGGTTTTCAATGTTTGCTCTGGGCCAAATATAATCTTAGAAGGAGGAAAAGCTACAAATTGAGCAGCAGAAGCTGGACAACATATTTGAGCCGCAGTATTCATGAATAGATTTGGATTGGACAAGCCGGACACGGACTTTTGATGCTTTCCCTCCTTTCCCTCGACTGCACCGCTCAGTCTCTCGAAATAATGTTTTAAGGAAACTGTGTCTGCATCACCGAGGTCGCCCAAAGCTGAAGCAGTCAAGTGTGTGAAAGTCGTCTTTGCCCACTGGCGTGACCAGGCTTTTATTTCACGGGACAAGCTTCAACATTTCAGTAAACCGGCTTTACGCTTTGCAGTACAATGTCTGTGTTAGCCTGCTCAGTGTTGCTCAAATCGTGCTGCCATCTGCTTTAGCTTTCAATCAGCCAATCATAGTAAATAAAAATTACCATGAATTAAATGTAGCCTACATACACTGTAGAACTATTTAGCCCGTTAAATTAATTGTTATTTTTATAGCTTGAAAACATGTTTAAGCCCCATTTTCTTAATTTTTATTTTTTTGACATGGCCACCACCACCGTGGCCCAATGAATTTGGTAATTTTCGCTTCTTGTCAATGGTTCAGATAGAGGCTTCTGTTTACCGAACAGGGGAAATGCCCCGACCTTTCAGGAATAGCCGTCAGGGCACAATCTTTGTATCCGCAGGAGGAACACCTAACCCCATTTGAGCACTAGTAGACTGAGAAAACCGGACGAAAAACCCTGGTGAAGTTGCCAATTCCGAGAATCGAACCCGTCGCGTCACTCAAGTCCTGACAGACATGTATGCCCATGCTCCACCAACTGAGCTCCATTGGCTCGGCTGTTTCAGTTCAGTAATTCATTCCTGCTTCAGTCGCTGTTACAGTTGCTACGTTTCCCCTTGAAGCTTACTACGTAGTGTCTGCCAAAACACACGCATAAATGCATGGACAAACAGAGCTGAATATTCAGCCGGCTATACTCCAGGACAGAAGTTATTAGGAGCGTTGGTTGGAGTTTAAAATGTTTGGATGAAGTAGGCATGGATGGCAGGTGGTAAGTACCCCCTGGGCAGCCATCTCTGGCGTCGTGTGGCCCAACTAGAGGACGTACCTGGGCTCCATCGAGCCATAGGGAAAGGGCTTCGAGAGAGGAAAGGAGCAATATTTCATTTCTCTCCTCGACCCAGGCGTGATTGATGGAGAAAGTCCAAGTGAAAGTAAATGCGTTGAGAGAACTCATTCAGGACGACAATGGGAGTTTGAGAGAGAAATAAAAGGTTTTCTTGTGCGGCAGGCGGGAGACGACATGTGTCAGGTTGGGAAGGACTTGGGTCTCTAGATTCTGGACCAACAAAGGACTTCACAGACGGAAGCACATCTAATTTATAAGATGTAGTGCTAGACGCGTGCGGAGGACGGGCCGAGACAATGTAAAGGACGAAAGTCATAACGGCCAGAGCGACAAGTAGAAATGACGAACTTCAAAGCCGAGTTGAGAGATTACACATTAATATGATGTGCCTGACTGAAGGCTGCGAGATTGAAGGCTATTAATACTTGCCTCCCAACACATAATGCAGATCCTTGCCCTCAAGTCTCCAACGTCTTCAGACAGGGCAAAAAAAAACGTGTTTTCAAGGATCTTTTAATAATGGCACGGAACTCAATGCCAATGGACTTGAACTACCGTGAGGATACGCACGCACATATGAACATGCTTCTCAAATGCTTTATTCAATGTAACATAATCATAGTATAGTTATTGTTCGTCGAAAAAGAGGGCTGGAATAACGAGTAATCCAAAACCAGAGCCGTGGGAACTCTTTGCCAATTGACGTAATAACGGAAGCACAGAATCTTTGGTAGATTAGCAGAATGAAAGTGTTTGTATAGAAACTAATATTAAGCAGCAAAGGGTGTAGTTTATTTTGGAAATAGAAAACTGTCAATCCTGGAGTATAACGACCTTAATCATTCTCTGTTGTTCGTATCTACCTCTGTCTGTCTGTCAGACTTTCTCTTCGCCTCCTTATTGGCTTTGCTCACTTCTTCTGGCAAAATTAATTGCACCGAAATTGGGATAGTCGAGAGTCGCCTTGACGACGCAGCAATGAAAATTTTATTGTTCAAATAGTAATGTAAATGTAGTAACCATTATTTAAGTCTAGCATATTCTGATTTCTGATGACCAGAGCCCCTAAACAGAATCCACAACTCACTATATTCACCTGTAACTAGCTCATTTACTTTGTGGTGTATGTATGCTTCTTGTAACCAGTTTAGCTGCAAAGATGTGTGCTTTGGCATTGATTCTTGGGCCTGCTCGTCTAATACGAAGCTATGAAAATATAGAAGTTTTGAAGCTTATTACTTTTCTGTCAGTGTCTAGATATACTGATATATTGCTCGGAAGGAACTACAGCCCTTCCGGTCCTGAGTTGCCGTGGGCAGGTGTCTCAATTTTCATTAGACACAGCATTGCGTCATTTCGTTATTTGGTTCAATTGGCATCTAGTCTCTTGTGCATTATGTAAGATATTCAGACCAGTCTACAATAGATTATAAAATTATATATAATAGTATATATTATATATTAATTATATTATTATATATTATTATATATAAATATATAATTATTATATATAAATTATATATATTATAAAATATATCATTAAACCGTAAAGCTAAAATAATAATAATCGGAATAAATATAGGGCTAGGCGAGGCATACATGTGTACCAACTTATGCACCTGTCTACCTAATACAATAATTCAAATTTTGGTAATCCACATAATAATAATAAGAGCTTGTTCGCTTTTTCTGATTTAACGAATATTAAATTATTGTGCACTAAAGACGATATATCCTCCCATCCTCATTAAAATTTGTAATTTGTAACTAGTTGACAAAATAACCAATGGTCTAATACAAAAAATAATCCACCATATGCTATTAAAATAGTGCGAAATCTCTGCTTATTTCGAACATTCTTTGAAAAATTATTATAAAAACGGCGTATTAAAAACCACAACCGTTTCTCATTAAGTGTAAATGTTTATGTAAGCACCTTAATTTATTAATTTTCAACTAAAATACGCAAAAAAGTAGAACACATTCAAGAACTAATGTTTGCCGTGTCTGTGGCGGATTTTTGCATTCTAATTTCAGAAAAATAATTGTAGAAACTAAAGGCCACATGCCGACTGACAAGACTCGTCCTTAAGAGTGCTTCGCTCATTTCTTGTAAATATTATAATTCTTCCGAGTAAAGCCAGAGACTTTCAAAGGCGGGTGTCGCGTCACCAAAAATTGATTTGTAATTGAGTTTCCCATCTAACAAAAAACTATGTAGGTAATTATGTTGTTCTCTTCACCTGACATGATTCTTGTTTGTTACCTGAACTCTAATGGACTGTCCCTCAAATGGTAGGCAGACGATAATTCAATCTATTCACATCGTTACTTAGCACGTGCAGACATAATGCTCAAAACCATTCGTCAGTCTTTTCAGTTCGTCCTATTGTGTTGGTGGTCGTTCACCGGAGTTGCAGACGAAAATCTTGAACTTTGTACTCCATATAAGTGGTACCTACATAGTAGTAGAGTGGCATGAGTTGAGTAAACGAATGAGCGAGTCCAAATCAACCCACCTGAATGATTCCAATGTAGATTTGCATGAAAAATTAATGATCTACTCCGTCTACTCCTGGATGTACTATCGCAAAAAGTAGCGGTTTGAAACGGGGCCTGAGGCAGCTTTCCTTTCACCTTTCGAGAACAGGATTTTATACTAATTAACTCTTTGATATGCCCTCATAACTCACAATTATATCAAATCAGTCAGCGTAATGTACGAGTAAATAGCGCTACATAATATGAAACAGACATATCGGCCGGGTTGTGGGCCGAAGACTGGTCAGAATTTGCAACATTAAAAATTAGCAATATGGAAATCAAAAGGCAATAATTCAAAACAGTATTTGCTTGCCAGCGTGAACCAGTACTGTAGTTGCAGTAGACTCTGGTACAAAACAAAAATTCAAATTGGATGACTAACGCGTACTGATTGGATTGGAGCTGTAGTTACCAAACATAAATGGACCAATTTGCATTCTGAATTTCTTGTATAGTAAATTCGGAATACCTAGGTATTTGTTCTAGCTCTGTTTTACGTGGCTTTGACTCCATACATGGCTGCTCACTACCAATTGGCCACCCAGAACCACTATCGCATTTATCATATTTACTTTCACCCATCACCAACATGCTATAAATTCAATAAGAATGGTTCCTACGTTTAACATGCGTTGCTGAATTGCTGATAGCAGGCCAGGAGGTTATGTGGAGCTCCGAACATGCAAAAGTGTAACCCACTCACACTCTGGTTTGTAAATCCAAATATAAGTAAGTTCTAACCAAAAACCTGAATTCATCTCTTGAGACAATGGCATGCCACAGAAATGTGACTTACTTAGTCTACCGTTTCTCATGCTCAAGCCCACTCACATTTTGACTATGGAACTCATGCGGATGACGGCACTCTGAACCGCCTGACCTTTTAAATGTGAAATATGCATTCATTCATATTGCTGATAAAGTGCTTTACATGTACCCCCGCATCTTGATCCGGATATTGGGCTATGGATTCGGATCCAAAAAACAAATTTCCCTTGAAATTTCTATATTGCGAACTGGTTCTGCGTCAATTGAGTCTACTCCTGTTTGAACTTTAACCTAAAAAGTACCTAAGCAAACCAAACCCCCAGCTTAACACGATATATCTACTTACAACCCAGAGAATTGGAAATTAGCTTTGAGTCCTGAATATTGTAATTCGTGGGATCTGAACACCTGGAAATTGAAATTTCCAGAAGGTTGGATCCAGGCTCTGAATTGTGAGGATTAGCTAGTTGGGTGCTTAGTGGCGAGACATGCTTCATCACTGATTCTGAGCCTTACCGAGAGGCATTAGTGAAGAGGATACATAGTTTGCCTAACTCTGTCGATGCAGAAGAGGAGCTTCAAGGTACTCCCCCCCACATGGCCAGGCCGAAGGACTTTCTATTTAGGCCAGTACATTATTCAGTGAGCGGACTAATAAAATGTGACGAGCATGAAGCAAGGTTCCTGAGAAAGGGGAAATGGGAATTGTGCATTTCCATCTTTCGTCTCGCGTGAATTGTTTTCCGCTCCCTCAAGGTAGGATATGATGAGCCTGTTCCTTTGCCAAAATGTTTTCTTTGAAGTTGAGCTCCCGAATTCCACTTGAGGAAATGAATAAAACTCATATTCAAAACAGAAACTGTTGATACACGTTTAGCACTCTATAGCCAGGCTCCTGTCGACTGGCTGCTCGGAGCTTTACTTCTCCCAAATCCTCTCTTTCTCGCTCTAGCTCCAGCTTCTTGAGCATAAACGACATAGTAAAACAAATATTTAGAGAGATGATCTCTTAATTCCCTTTATTCCTTGATGAGTTTCTCTCGGTTGAAGTTCCAACCATTATTATTTGGAGCATACGCATCATCTCAATTCCTTCATGTCTTCAGGCCAACGGGTTCAAAAGAGCAAATCAGGATCAACAAGCTGCATCAGAATTTCAAATTCTCTCTCTCGCCCTCGCATAGCATATCATTAGAATCTCTGCAATAAGAATCATCTCAATTCACTCGTTTAACAGTGGTACGGACCTGATCCCAGGGAGTTGGGCAAACTCGACAATCGACTAGATTCACTTCTCGCTACACAAATATCCGTGGCACCAAAAACTGCAACCCTGCTTGAATCCGTACTATGTTTGTAATGTTACTTTAATGGATTTCCCCTAACCTTATTACTCGAATTATCAGTAAAGGTATGCTCGGGAAAGACCTTGTTAATGTCGCGGTACTTGTGTAGCCAATTTTTATGTTGATGTCACGGCTCTCAACTGCTCCTGGTAGAAGTACACTGGAAGCGCTACAAGGCGATCTGCCGTATCCCGATCCCGACAACGCACAAACACTCGGGTTGAGTATTTTGAGTTTTTACTAATAGGACCGAAGCTACGAGCCAACACGTGGAGTGAAAGGGATGAGAGAGGATCCCATTAAAGGCGAATTGAACAATTGAATTATTTTCTCAAAACTTTCCCTTTTCCTTTGCCTCGCGGCCCGACAGAGAAGTTCATGTAGACATGTAATATGCTACTTAGTAGTTTCTCACTTGTTTCGTTTGAATAGAATTTAGGAGTGAAGAGACACCAAAACTTGATTTTAGATGAAAACCTGTATGACGTCATGGAAAAACGGCTAAACTCATCATTTACTAGTCCATAATTAACTTATGCCTTGTCTTGTCTTGCACAATCATGTGAATAAATTGAAATCAAACGGGACATGAGCTCCTTGTACTTACTTCCAATGGCTTGTTTGTCATTTTTTAAAAAGAAACATGTCATAATTGGCCTCCAAATACACAATCCTGTCCTTATGAAGCTCTATACAAATACTGTGATGTTGAAAAGGAACTTGTTAATTTTTGGAATGAGCCGAGTACTGGCTTTGTTGATTGTAAACTTGAAGTTCTTGGTAATTCTAATAGGCGCATTGTAGCAGTAGAGGAGATCCTAATTAGGCTAGTGTTGCTAGCATCAACTACCACGAATGCATGGAAGAAAGTTGAGTGAGGATATTTATTAGCTGGGGGATATTTATCCAAAAACTTTTTCATAACTTCTTCAGAGCATCATCCCCACAAATTACTCACGCTCTTTTGCGTATTCAAGACGTGAATGGAAACTGGATTCAGACTCTTCTCATCCATAAGGAAATGCATGTATCAAATTTCTGTAATTAAATACGTAAGTCCAAAAACAAGAATCCCTTCCTAATAAGCTGGATAATGGTAAACACATGGAGTGGTAAACACAAAGCCATTCGCGTGTCAGTTGTTCATTTCCTCAGCTCATGAGTCAATTAAGAATAGAGAAAACAAAAGCGGGAATACTACGCCGAAACTCAGCAGGTTGTTTTTATAAATAATGGAGTTATTGCAGGCATGCCTGTCATGTACTCGTTTGGCGTAGTACCAGATTGACCTTTTTTTAAAAACCTTGAAATAACATGATCGCGCATTGTTGACAACCATCTTGCATGGGTTGGCATGATAATGATAATTCTTTATAAATAATTCCTATACGGAGATCACATTGACTATGAAATTACATAAACTATAGTATTAAACGTAATGTTGCTTTCTTAAGGGTGCTGTCATTTTCGTAAAGGTACTGTTGATTCCTTAAGGGTGCAGTTGTTTCCCTAAGGGTACTGTTGCTTCCTAAAGGGTACAGTTGTTTCCTTAAGGGTACAGTTGTTTCCTTAAGGGTACTGTTGTTTCCTTAAGGGTACAGTTGTTTCCTCAAGGGTGCTGTTCTTTTAAAACATGTACAACCACGCTATTCATTTTTGCCTCAGATTTGACAGCTACATACATACGTACCAACTCAATGTGATTATGGAGATATTCATCGCGCTGAATTTCTTTTTATCAGTGTCACTGCTATTGTTTTATAGATTGGCTTCATAGTGTTTCTTAGGTGTTATAGAACGTTTTGTTGCTGTTACTCAATAATATTGGCTAATCCTCCGCTGTGCCTGCAGTTTATCGGTTACTACCGCTTATTATTAGAACTGAGATTGTTGTTAAAATCTTCCGAAGCTAGTGAATGACGCATAGAAGGTGATTGGCAATATCTGTCATATTAAGGTAAGGCCCAGAAAATCTTCTAGGAGTAGCTTTTGATTGGTACTTAAAGCTTGGATTTGTTGGCTAGTCAGTCCATATCAGGAACGAGGGGCGAGTCAGTGACGGACAGCAGAAGGTACCCGGTACCAAAAATATATCTAGAAGATATTTGTCTTACACAGCTAACACCGTCAAAAACTCACGGTACACTAAATAAACATTATTCCCCAGGTATTTGAACGAATTTCGTGGCTGCCTGTAGTCCATGTGTTGACTGTTTGAATTTCGAAGGTAAATACTAGCTCGTAAAAATTAGCGTATATTATACAATGTATGCATAGTGTATAGTGTAGTAACAACGGTTTCCTGAATAAAATGATTAAGTTAGACGTAACTGACGCTGGGAAAAGTTGGGTTTTATAATAATTGAGTTGGAGCAATGACTCATTTTGACCTTCAAAAATTAACACAGTCAAATATTATGTATCCTTACTATTGAAAATTCATAAAGCGTACTAATCTATCAAACAAACATGTGCTTACACCGAACATTTGTTGAGCAGTTTTATTCACTGTAAATGAAAGCGATGTGGATGTTGAGTACTTCAAATGTATTTCACTGCACTGAAGTGCTTCGAATGTTTTCCACTGCACTGAAGTGCTTGCAATTCCACTGCACTGAAGTGCTTCCAACGTTTCGTTTTTGAAATCCAACCAAACCTAAAGCCAAACCGAATTCTTCGGTTTGGTTTTGGGATTTTTGACAACCGAAAGGTTGTCAAAACCGAATCGAATTAGTCGGTTTAGTTTCGGTTTGAAATGTAAACCGAACCAAGAAACCGCATTTTGAACCTCAGTTTTGCACATGCGTGTACACTGTTTACTTTATTTTCTTTAATACATACGAAATAATTTGGCAAAGGCTCAAAGCTACGCAATTCCTCTTCTAATTACAATGCCTACTTGCAGGAATCCTTTGTATTATACGTTGCACATGTCCGCGTTAGTTAACTCACGTGGAATAAGGTAAATATATAAATAGGCACCTAATTGTCTAAATTATAGTTAAAACAGGGATGAATACTAATTCGTCCTGAATTCTAGTACTAATATTATTATTGTGTCAATAACATTATTGCTCAAATATTCCCATTTCGACTACAGAATGATCATGTTTCACTTGTACTAAGGTTATGAAGAAAAACATCGTCAAATTATTTCTGGACTACTTAATATTTTCTCGGCTATCGGTTCGGTTTGATATGGCTACTGCTCGGTTTTTACTAAAAATTCTGTTCGGTTTTTAGTTAACTAAAATTATGTTGGGTGAGGTGAGATTTGGTCCAAAAACCGAACCGTTGGAAGCACTACTCCACTGTTACATGAATGATCTGCACTTAGGCGTGAAGAGGCATCGAATTAAATGTTTCTATTACTTCGTGTGCAAGCGAGGATTATGAACTTATGGTTGAGCATATCCGAACCAGACGCACAGTTGGGCTAAATTGTATGCTTAACCAATTTTGGGTAGTATGTAACTCTGTAATACGAGCATTTCCGCTTTGCCAACCAATTAATTAGTGAATTCCCATTCCGACACGCCAGTGTGGTGGTAGTGGTTGAGTGGGAGGCGATGTTAATGCTAGGATTGAGTCTCCAGAGTGGAGCAAAAGGAAAGTGTGGATTTGGAGAAGAGCTGAGATAGCGGACTTACCCAGGGGAAGAATGAAGAAGAAAGGGAACCAGCAGAGGAGAAAAGCTCCCACGACGATGGCCAACGTCTTGGCCGCCTTCTTCTGTCGACGGAACTTGGCAATCTTTCCAAATCCTGCGTTCAGCTTTCTCTCGGGAGACGACGAGGGCGGAGAGGGCGTGAGGGAATTGGGACGGCTCCCATGAACTGCCCCATGCGTCCCATTCCCGTACCCAGTCCCATTGTTCCCGTTATGGCCCGTCCCATTGTTCTTTGTGAGTGGGGACGGCGGAGGCCCGGCCCGAGTTCCTCCTCGGACATTCCGCTGCTGACCCCGTTGGCCAGACGTCAAGCAAGCCCAGTTAAGCTCCACGTTCCCCTTGCTATTCTGCTTTCCTCCGCCTTTAGAATCAACAATTAGTTTATGTCAGCTTGTACTGCGTGTAGCAATGTAGCACCCTGAAGAGATGGTATATTACTGCGTTATAACAGATTTAGGATCGCATATATTGTGTAATCCTAATCTGACTAATTCCTTGAATTACCTACTGTATATTCCTGTTAAGTGGAAAGATGGGGAAAATTAATAATCTACTATAATTGGAAATTAATTCTACAGAACTCGTTGTACTATTAGTACAATGTAAGTACATACTTTCACTGGACCGAAAATAAGTGTTAATCAAGCTCCACCACTTCATTTCGCAGAAAGAATTAAGTATCAGCTCAAATGAATTAATTAAAGCTACGAAGACATGAATCTCCTGTAAGCTAGACAGATTACCAGAATCGGTTATTCATAAAAGTAGATACGAAATGGACCAATAATTTCGCTGGATTTCGGGGATGTAACCTTCAACCAGTTACGGTTTATAAATGTTAACCCGAGGATCAGTCAGATCACTACTAGGATTACCCCTTAAACGTATTCCATAATCGATTCTACCCCGTGTTGGCCCAGAAGACCTAAGCCCTTACCTCCGCGATGAACACGGAGAACGATGCCATGGTCATGTCCGTAATCCTCTGCGGCGTGAGACGACGAGGAAGAGATTTCGGGACGGGCGAGTGGAGCGAGCGGAGTCTGGAGATGTTGGAACGTGGATTTGTTCCCGTTTCGGCCCGTTCCGTTCCCATGCATAGCGTAGTCGTGCTTGGGTGAACCACGGAGAAGTCCCAGGTCAGGTGTGGACTGAGCTCGTCCATTAGCTCCGCCCAAATGAATCCGAAGTGTCACGTCCTGCTTCGTCGTCTTCGTCCCGCATTCCAGAAATTTAGTTTGACGAATGGCGGCCTTGTAGATTTTCCAGTATAGGATCAAGATGACGAGCATGGGCAGGTAGAACGAACCTGTGGCCGAGAAGAGCACATAGCCCAGCTCCTTGTTGATGTTGCAGTCGTAGGGGTCAATGCTTGGAGGACCTTGAGTCATACAAATAGTGCGTAGAAATTAAATTCACGAACGGTGAACTGTTAAAATATCCTGAAACGACCTTTAATCTACTACAGTAGTGTTGGGAAAATTTAATCTGTATTCTATTCCAAACCCGATGATTCATCCCCCTGACGCAAATCCCATTTGAAATCGTTATCATGAATATTCAGGAAGCCGTACACCGTATTTCAGGATGGAAATCATGCCAAGCTACAATGAACGGCAATGGAATCTTTCCAAGAAAAAGTTCACCGAGAAAGCTGGCTCAAAAATTTCCCATTTGACCTTAGCGCTCTGAATTGTCGTCAACTGACGTTCAGTTAGGTTAGGAAAAGTATCCTAGTATGCATTCTAACAGTGAATTTAGGTTGAGTTTAAAGAAAGTAGTTCAAGTAAACAAACTTATTGGAAGAAGTTGTTTGCTGGAACTTTTCCGCAAGGTCCTCGTAGAACCAAGCTCTCCCTGTATTATAATTCTCAGTCTCCCGTGATTCTCAACTCCCAAGGGTGAGTCTCTGGATTTCTAGCTGAATTTCAGCTTGGTCCATTGGAATCAATAAAATGCGTACCTTTCCATCCGAGCAGTGGACCAACGCTGATGGTGATGGAGAGAGCCCAGATCAGAATGATGAGGAAGGAGGTTCTTTTGCCCAGCATAATGGTCGAGTAGCTCAGCGGGTAGTTGACTCCAACGTAGCGGTCCACGCTGATAGCACAGAGTGAGAAGATGGATGCCTGGAGAGAGACAAGGAATGGAATTCAGGAAAAGTCATCCATTAGGGCGGCTTACGGGCTCCCACAGGTGTTTCTAAGTAAGCTACTACTAACTACAAAATACAAGAGGAAGTTCGTTCTTACTGTGCAGTAAAGTACGTCAATTGCGGCCCAAATCCCACAGAATCTCTCTCCAAAGTACCATCTGGAATTCAAATTAAATTTTATTAAATTATGTATTGAGGTTCGAGGTTAGAGGTCTTAACTAAACAGGAAGGCCTTCAACCTTGTTTATCCCAAGCACACTTCACATCCCTTGCTTCCCTATTATTCTCATTATGTATTTATATTAAAGCATATATCAATGCACTTCGACTGGAAACTGTTAGCTCACGTAGACGGAAAGAAACGAGGCATAGGATCCATTATCCGCTCAGAGAGTTCAACCACATTCCGCTACATCCTATACACCCACATCCTTCCGACCTGTCAACTTGTTGCCCAGCAAATAATGATTTTCAAACTACAATTAGGTCCGGTGTCTCAGTTGATTCCTCACTCAGACCTTTTCTCCTCGTCGCATGCAGAGAAAGAAGCAATTAAGAAGCACAATCACCTTAGCGAGCTTGCTTAGTAATTCAGTGGTGTATTGGTATGCGTATGCGTGTAGCTATCTATCTGCCCTGCTGAAGCTTCTATTCGTCCCCTGATTGGTTGTTTTGAACTGAAATTTCATGGAAATGGTACTGACGAAGAAGCCGCTAGAAGCCAAATATTAACGTCAAGCATTTACACAATCATTTACACCCCTAGCCTTCAGCCGTTCGTTCACCGCTTAATCTCGTGTAGCCTGCCCTGCCAAGTGGAATTTATGCGAGAGGTGATTGAGGAACCTTGTACACACTACTGCATTCCAGCCAGACTCACATACATGCAAAGAGAAAGTGAAAGGGAAAGCTGCTCTTTGGTTTTACGGAATGGCAAATAACTCTCCTGTGAACAAATTCTCTACAATTTCCCATGGGCAAGTTACCATTGAAAAGTTCCCTTTAAAGTCTTTGAAATCAAACTGTAAATTGTGGTCAGTCTGCGTCCTGTTTAGTTAGGCTAGGGTAGATATCCTATCATTGGTTTGAGCTTCTAAGAGTAAACTTAGGTTTGACAGAAAGTATTTTAGTTGGGCAAACATGTATGCAACGTTTGTAGGGGCTTGGAGTGAATCCTATAGTCTGGGAATTTGGCACTGAAGACTTTTGTGCAAACCCGGTTTTACAGGTTCCTGTTTTTCTGGGATTACTTGCAGAGTACGGCCGGCATTTCCATGAATCTCAAGACGTCATATCATGTTAAGTACGTGAAGTTTCAAGAGCGTGTGCTCCCAATCGAGTGTCATACAACATCACTAATGATGTTTTGCTATTGCCAACTAACTTTATTTCCTTGGACCAGTCGAAAGTTGCTAAGAAAGTGGTAATGGGGTAGCTAGGAGAAACTCTGGGAATCTTTTGAATACTCTGGCCCTTGGCCGGAACTCATGTTTTTCTTCGTGTTTTTATTTTTCTTCGTTTTCAAGGATATGCAAAGGAGGTATGGATTCTGTCGATGGACTTTCCTGGTTCTAGCGTGTTGATTTGAGGCTTGGTGTGGCGCTGGTTCTGGCCTCGCATCCTTCAACCTTCCTGCCTGAATGACGGCTGAATGGACAGGAGGCCTTTTGTTGCTCCTTCCAGCTTATCCTGCCTCCATAATATATTTAATCGGGATCTCCTATAGCGCCTCGTCCAAATCCCTCTGGATAAAATGTACTTTCCATTTACGTAGAACATGCTCGATGGAGGAGGGAATTTCTTGTATGCGGAGGCAGGCGGGCTTGTGGACTTGGGCCTCGCTCTCCACAACCTCTTTATTCAAATAGTGGTTTTCATCTTGGATGCAATTCCAATGCATTATTGAGTGTCATGAGCTTAATTGTAAATACAACTTATCCTGCCCAAAGCTCCCGGTATATTTGGGAAATCTTGATCTCATGCGTGCCTGCTGCTTTTATGCCATAGCTATTTATGGCACCACAAATTGCCAATCTTGAAATCATTTTTTAATTTAAACTTTTACAAAGCTGCTTGCAGAGCGCCATCAGATAGCTATATGGCCATTGTCAGCCATATTGACGCAGGAATAAACCTGCCGTATTTCCTCTAGTGATCGATTCATGAATGTCTCCTTGGAAAATATAGGCATGGATCGTTTGCTAATTGTAGCTGTATGTGTAAAGCGCCCACGCACGTTGATCAAGTAAAAAAAATTTGCCTTAACAGTAGTGACCTACTAGATTTTTTAAGCACTTGCTTTGCTATTCTGCTGTAATCTTTGTCACAATTACTGTGTGCAATTAATCCAAGTACAATACTAAAATTCCGCTCGAACCGCTTATATGGTAGTATTAGCTAATTTCCGTGTAAACAACTGGCTTTAGCTGCAGCTTCAACCACTATTTATACTTCCAGCCCAGCGTTAAATGTAATGAATGAATGAAGCCTGGGAATTTAACGGAATTATATAAATTGAAAAGGCTTATAAGAGCCTAGGAGCAAGAGTAAGTAGCATTTGCTGTGAATCTAGTGGTTTTGGGTTTGCTGGGAATGACATGCTTACAATACATAGTACATAGACGGCACAAAGGATCTAGACGGCACTAGCCGAGGCGTTGCGTTGCAACAAGGAACGAGTGTTCAGTCAACGCAGACGATGTGACAAAAGACAGATCCTCTCCACAGCCCCTCTTCAGACAGCCCATTATGTCAACCGGACTTAAATGAGTGTCTTAGTGGTCTCGCGTGTAGTGAAACAGTTTTAATTAGTTAGCCGCGTCTAAGGTTCCCAGAACTCGGGTCTGAGAGCACAGTTAGTAGGCCGAATAGGCCTGTTCCAATTGCCTCAATTCCAATACTAAGAAACCACCTTTCCATATTTAAACTCGGCATTTGAATTAAATAAGTCGCAAGGGTAAAATGCTCGCTCGTGCACTCGTGGTCGTGGCAGACACGTGCCTCTTGTTCTTGTTCCACTAAGTGTTTCGAGTTTCACGGCCCATGGCATCACAAGGGTTTTCTACTTGCTGTTTTCCCTCTGACTTTGTGGAACTACGAGTAGGGCTGGAAAGGACAGCTTGGCAAGTCTCACTTACTCTATTATGTCATTATTCCGTATTTCCTGGGCGACGAAGCCGCTAAATTATGCATACACTTATTCTCTCCATGGTAAGTTAAATACAATGTTCTTCGGCCAGAATGGGCATTTAAGGCTGTTCTCATGTGGCTGGCTCCCGCTCAAGCTCAAGTCCACTGGGCTAAGTGCATGCACTTTTTCAACAACTTAAAACACGAGCAGCGTCCATAAGACTAATTGAATTGACACGTATGATACGTCTATGGAAAGCTAATGAACTGGTGAATCTAGGGCTCCCCATTAGATTTCATGAATTCGTCATTAAAATTACAATAAAGGCATCTTTAAAAAATTAAAAAGTTTAGACGGTAATATAGCACAATTAGTAAAAACTTCATGAAATCTAATGGTGAGCCCTAGATTCACCAGTTCATTAGCTTTCCCTAGACGTATCATACGTGTCAATTCAATTAGTCTTATGGACGCTGCTCGTGTTTTAAGTTGTTGAAAAAGGGCATGCACTTAGCCCAGTGGACTTGAGCGGGAACCAGGCACATGAGAACAGCCTTAACGCTCGCTACGTTCCTTTCAAAGGGTTTATTCAAGACAGTGGTTCTTGAATTGAAACATTAAGGCAAAACGCCGTTAACAATTTAAGCAATAAGTACCATGATAACATTTCTGAGCTGCTCGCAGTGAGTTAATTAGCCAAAACCGTGGAAGAAAAGAATGGTGAGCTCCACGTTCCATGTATGCTATTAGCTCTCCGAAGAGATACTAGAATCTCAGGTAGAAGTCCTAAATTTCAACCGAATCCGTGTCACCTATTTAACGGGAATGCTGATTATATTCACTTTGATTAGGCTAGGTTGAGAAAATTAATTTTTTGTGAAACAAACAAAACAGGAATCAAATAAGAAACATTAAGCAATGTACTGTGGCAGGTGAAGGCGCACGTAGCCCGTATGTTTTCCCCAAGTAATGCACAAAACTATCTATGAGCAATTCTGCATGTGATATACATGCAAATACTTTTTAGTGAGTTTATACACTTCTGCCGCTACCCTCACGAACTAATTAGCAAGTTACAGCTTCCATGTTTTCGTTGCCAAATAATCCGATTAATTTAGATCTTTACGAGCGGGTCTGGGGCGTTATTCCAAAAGCAATGCAACTGAGAAATCTTTTCAAAAAATCCGTTCCAAACACTCAGAAACCCGTCTGCGCCGGCTCTCTACTATCTCTAAATTATATTTACATGGAGAAATAATGGAGTGAAAGTCCTGAAATACGACGTAGTACCTGTCTTGAGCATATAACTACGAAGGAGTCAAAGTTTCACTCACTTTCCCGTGATTTCAAAGACGGCAGAGAACGGTAGCACGGTCATTCCGAGCAGCAGGTCCGCCACAGCCAAATTGACGATGAGGTAGTGAGTGGAGCTGCGGAGGTTGGGACTCACAGCCACGGCCATGAGAACCAGCACGTTCCCACCGATGGTCAGGAGGATGATGATGCCGAGGGCTAAGGTCTTCAAAAGTGCAACGGTCAGCTGGATGGGGTCATTGCACTCGAAGTAGAAGCTGTGCTCCTCGTCGAAGCTGCACGAGAGATTCATTCTGCTCGTGTCGTTCCGAAAGTTCTGGAAGAAAAGAAAAAGACAAGGCGGATTTTACACTCGACTGACTTCGCAAGTTCCTTTGTTCTATGTTACATATTTATGCTAAGCTAATTAGGAGCCAGCTTGAGGCTAGTTCTATTGATTATCTCTGTCTCAGCCCCACTGGATCTACTAATTAAAAACAAACAGGAGCTTTCCTTATTTCCAATTTCCAGCAGGCTCATCCCTGTTCCACTTGTCTAACGAGGGAGAAGGTGTTCAGTGTCCCTTAATTACTGATTAGTAATACACCGAAGGCGGAGGTGTACTTTGCGAACAACAGGTGTAGCCAGGCGGATGCTGATTTGGCTACAAAGGCAAAGGCATGGCAAAATCGGGTCGGGTTGTGGGAATATACTCCCAGAACTAGAAGCATACCTACGTAGGTAAGACTGGGCCTTTTACATCGGTCTTGCAGTAAGTGTAAACGCTTTTTAAAATCTATTCTACGGATGTATTACAGGTACAAAGTGTACTTTGGCTTATGGACCTGCTGATGTCCTGATGGTCCTGACAGAGCTCTATGGAGTTTCCGGCTCTCGGATGCGAGGAGGCTAGGTGTAGTGCGTAGTGCAGCTCAGCGTGGAAAGCATTATCCATGCAGGAAAAGGCTGTCCTGGTAGTAGTGCCTAGCGTACAGCGTGCAGTACCTACTTTCCCTTCGTTGACACAGGCCAGAGACGAGAGTAACCTCCAGTCGACTGTGGCATTCGGGAAAGTCAACACGAAATTGTAATTGCCAAATTACTGCCGCTACAGAACTCGGATATTTTATTTAGTTTTATTCTGCCATGGATCTTGGGGTGTTGATGTTTGAGGTGTGGATGGACAGAATCAGAGGGAGACCATTCACTTTGCCTCGGTATCTGTAGCGCGTGTTTTCTTTTCAAGATCTACGATTCGTTCCGCACTTTGGCATTTGATCTTTGGAGCTATTTATATAGATGACCAGTCTCGGCAATAATAAATACAGCAGGGAGCGCGTCAAATGATCCGATGCAGGATTTAACTGAAGCCATATTTTTGGCTCGGTTCGGTCAAACCAGGCTAGGGTAATTTATGATAGATTTGATTGGCTTACAGTGTGTTAAGTTGGGCTAAGTTAGGTTTACTGTACAAAATTCTCCAGTAGCTCCTATCCTTTGACGCTTGGACCGCAGGAGTTCATTTGACATTGAACCATGTAAACATTTTACTGTGCATGTGATTGTATAATACGCATGATTTATCGTAAAGAGTAGAAACGCTGAAGAAGGCCACGGTTGGATATCACATACTTTATTTCGTCTGAAGTCAGATGCTGCGGTGGACAAATAGCGATGGTAGTTTTAGAAGTCTAGCAAAGACAGTCGTACTTCTGTGGATTCCGTTTTCCCTTTCTCATTTACCAGAACAAAGACAGAACAAAGAGTCCCTTTGACGTCAAGGAAATCCGTGTCTATACTGCAGACTCCCTTATATATCTTGTACATTACAATTATTAAAATTAAAACACAGTAGATAGATAGTAAACCTTTTGGGGTTCTGGAAGTCATGTTGTCATATTGTTTGTTCTCCAGAACCGTCAAGATATTAAATACATTTGGTCCAAGACTTGAGCAATAGTTTGTTGTTTGACTCGGGCTCCAGCAGCCCGATTGTCGTCATGATGATTATACTCTGGCCGCACTCAGAAAACTTTAAACCCAACCAAAGTGTCAAGAAGAGTTTTGGGAATTTGTGAGGTGGGATGTTTTTTGGTCTAAGTTGGGAGGTTGAGGCTTGGCCGTATATGGTTAGGCGATGAGAGAAATATATTATTAATAGTTAATGAAAGGGACGGGTGACGTCAGTAATAATTTTTACTTCACCCAATTATGCCCTGGACCCGCGTGATGAGGAGGAACTAGGAATGCAGAGATGCTGGAATTGGAAACTCATTTGATCTTATGTGTCTTCATCAATATCTTGTAGTAGCTGGAGTCGCTGCTCCGTGTCAAATCAGAAATTAGTAGGTGTAAGGTCATACATACTCTTTGTAGAAGCGGAATGTGGGTGTGAGTCAATGATTGTACAGCGCTCTGCACTCCCAGCCATCCATCAACTTACATTCAGCCCTAGCAACGCTTGCCTCCATTTCTCTCGAGGGCAGCCCATTGGTAGGCATGTACATTCATACGACCAGTGCGGCTTTTGCATTTGGCCCTTACGTGCCAACATGGTATGCGGAGCTCTGTAGGTTCAAGAATTAATTGACTGTCGTCTTACTCTGGCTACCTGTAGCACGATCTAAATCTGGGTCCAAATCCGTAGATGGTATCTAATTCGGCCATCTGTAATTACAGCTGGTTGAGCCATGTCATTAGATCCGTGGATCCTCTCGTGAAAGAGAAAGTGTATAGAGCCAGGAGCTATATAATTATTGAGATTCCTGCTTCAGCTTAGGCAGTGAGCTAAGCAGTGCTGAGTTGAGAGGAGCTATTGATTGGAAGACATGTGTGGGAATAAATGTGGGGCAGAGTGAAGTAAGTGGGAAAGTGGACGTCTGACAGGCTGAGTTCCGTCAATTGACTCGACTAGTTCTCATTGGGCGGCAGAAGGTAAAGTGTAAGGAAGGGCGCACTTAACGCACCACTTCAGCTCATGATATGTTCCTATTATGCTTTCACGTCTCTCCTTCTCATGTATGCTACTTTGGCTGGCCTGACTCAGTTGAGGTTTCAAGTGGAAAACACTTTTAAGAAGAAACGCATTGATACGGTCTTGTACGGTGTACGAGTGTGTCACACTCGCAAGGGGAACCTCTTAAGAATTCCAGAATAACGAATCATGGCCGTTCTTCGCTTATGCACTGACTGCTCTGGGGAGCAGCAGCCTTTCACTTCTAATTCTATCATTAGGCAGGCAAATCCAGGCTTGAAAGATGTGAAACTTAAGGTACCGTGTGAAATATAGCAGCAGCACGCAGTGTCAGAGGCGTAGCGTCCATGGGGACCAATGGGTTCAAACGTCCTCGAAATGCTTGACCACTTTTTTGTGGAATAGAATCAACAAAGTCTTGCTTTGGGCGCTACACTTTCCTGCCCAAAACAAATTACTCTAGCCTATTGTTTCTTCTTACTTAACACTTGCATTTTGCTTCCAAATACTACCAATTATCTAATAAATAAATTTTCTTGTCTAAAATACACAAGAATCTTGCCCTAATTTGCGGAATTTGTGTTATAATTTCAGGAAAACACCTAAAAACCAGTATAATCCTAAAACGCCGTTAAATTATAATTGCTAAAAAAGTAAATTGATGTTAAAAATTCTTCAATACTTTTGCCAGGCCATGCCCCTGCGCAGTCATCAGTTAAAAAGTATCCGAGGTCAAAGAACTTTTTGACCTCTATTGTTTAAGAGAAGCAATATCCAATATTTTTGGTGTACAAAGTACAACTAATTGGAAAATACTGTTATGTAAGGCTGCTTTGAAATCGAGAACGCTGACCCGATGATGGTGCTAGTGAAAACCTGTCATGGATCCTGTTTCTGGCTATACCTCATTTCATGCGATGAAGAGGATAATGTAGCGCAGATATTAATTAATACCTGGTAATTAATATTGATTAATATTTGGTGTTCCTGCGCCGTTTTGCACTGAAACAGGAGGAACCAATAGTCTGTTCCAAAGGTACATGCCCTAAAACGCGGGTCTACCTAGAGTCGTTACCACATAACTACAGCTATAGCTTGTAACATTCTTGAGGCACAAGGTCATCCATTCATCATTCATCTCAGAAGATATTAAACAAAAATTACCATTCCCTGCCAATCCCAATATTTGAGAAGTTATATAAAAAAAAAGCTCTTTGACCAATTTGGGCCGTTCTTCCGTGAATGTGTAGCCCAGATCAAAGGACGGGCTGGCTCCAAGTTAGAGCACATATCGTAGTGGTATAAAAAGTTGAAAACCTCAAATTATAACGACTTGAGTTGAGTGACTAGGCAGAGTCCGTACTTTAAATTTAATTGTGTTCCCTTCTCAGCTTGACTCTCGTATTACCAAAGTTCAAGAGTTGGGGTGAGAGCCAGAGGAGGAAAGGTGCATCCATCAGCCTATGCGCTGATCGCTGATGGATGTAATTACTGTTTGAGCCCTAGCCTGCTCATGCTCCTGCTGCTGGGAGAAACTAAAGAAGTAAAGTCATGCACAAAGACACAGATCCCAGTGTTTCACCCAGAAACAATTAGTTTTCTCTTTTCACTTCCTCAGCCCATAATGGAGTGTGGGAGAAGAATAGGGCGAGGTGGGGAAGCTTACGCCCGGCTGCTGCTCCTTCATACAATCCCATCTCCTTCTCACGCAATAATTGAAAATCCTGCTGGTCTAGGTTTGGAAATGTAAGCTCTGCTGCTGGTGGGGCTTGCATGGGGCAGAGATTATGTCTCTCGCCTCTACTGCTGGGGCAGAGATATGTCTCTCGTCTACTTGAGGCATCTCACAACTAAATTAAATCTCTGTTCCGAACCACTCATAATGGTACAAATAAAAAGAGACTTTATGCTCCCTCGGAAGTAATTAATTACAGCCGTCTCGACTCCTGGCTCTACGACTCATCTCATCCACTCTGCACATATTGGACGCTATTATCAAATAATGCATTCCACTTTATCTCCCAACATTCATTTCATTTCATTTGGAACTAATTTCTAAGAACGGACTCGGAACAAATAAAAATACAAACATTCCTCTCCCAGTCAACCCGTATATCGCATGACTAACATTTTTGGTTCAAATGAGGAGCAGGGCCACATGCTAAAGGCACATGGAGAAAGTCTGTAAACACTGCTAAATGTCCACGGTAAGCGCCCGTAGTGGTATACGTAGCTGCCATGGTAAACATATGGTTCCATGCCAAAATAGCTAAAATAATAATATAGCTAAACCTATTCTTACTGTAATTTTCGGCCGTTTCAAAAACATAACCTAACCTAATTAATTTAATAGAATTTAGTTAATTACAATTTTACACGGTCTAGCCAGTAATATCCTAATCCCTTATTGTACGTTTGCTATGCGTTTAGCCATTTTGGCGTGCTTCGGGCAAACACCAATTGAAAACTCACTCTTTGCCATTGGCCTAACCTATTTAATTAGAATTATCAAAAAAGGCTTTCGGAAGACCTATCCTAGTAACAATGAAATTTGAATTTCAATGGTTGTTTACTATAAATAGGTGTTGATAAGCTTTCTGCACTTGTGTAAACCGAGTAGGCTTTGTCGCGTAAATACTTTAACCACTTTGTTTTTTGCACTTTCTTCCTCTTTTCACTCTTTGGAATTTATTCTGACCTTCCTGTAGTCTGTGATAGCTTTTAGACTCTACGGCCTCAACGCGTGTAGGTGTACCGAATAAATAAATTACGTGTTGGAGCTGGAAGCTAAATATTTACAAATCATATCTGGACACAACAGGCGTCAAACAACTTTCCAATAAAGGGTTCGATGTCCGAGGTTCTTACCTTGTATTGCCTTATTGTTTACGTCAGCCAGCGGGTGGACAAGACAGAAGGACATTATTGGGGCCTTGGACAAAGTGTTTTGTATATTGTTTCATGACATACACTCAAACCCTACGACGTCCATATGAAAGACCTTGTCTTCCTTTTTATTGAAAGCAAATAAAAACTGTCGGAATTCGCTCTGGGTCCCTCACCGTCCTTTTCGTTTTCAATAAATTTCATTCACCAAATTCCATAACAGACTTGACTTTTGAAACTTCATACCTGCCTGCATTATTATACAAATATTTCATATCCATCAACACATGAATTCCGTTGTTTAAATACCGAATATCTACTACAAACCTGCTCACATGTTCACTAGACGCTGATGTCAGGGAAAAACTTGTTAAGAGTTTCATAATCCTATCGTCGAGGCGATTCAATGGAGAATTGTTCGCAAATATTCTACGACTGTTGGTGACCGTGAGCTGCACTGGTAAAATTATGCTACATGAGCTATTTCTGCGTTTTCTGGAAATCTAAGCTAACCAATCATCCTATACCACTATAAATAACTAGTGAGTACGCTGTGTCACTCCGTTGTGTGTTTTAGGCAAGCCTAGCATAACTTGGCATATGTATAAAGATGTTACAACCACACATTTAGCCTGTGAATAGAGTGGGATAACCGAACCTAGTACAAATCACGGGGCTCAATTGACGTAGGATAAATAAAAGCTGCCGTCCTACTTGCATAATTTGATTGGCTGCTTATGATGATGCAATATGATTTGACTTTGAAAAACTCCCAAGACTAGAATTTGAATTAAAATCCAATATGGGCAAACTTTCCCCTAGTGAAGTGGAAGTACTAGTCCCGAGAATTTCCAAAGTTATGGTATTACCAAGGCATTAATAAAAATGGTGATGCGATGATGCAGTTCTACACCACTCGAAGTACTTTAAAGCGTGTAATAAGCCAAAGTATTCCTCAGAACTTGAAGGTTAGATTAGATCTCATACCTCTCAAATACTATTACCTAGTTATTTATCAACTAGTCGCTAACTCATACGATTAGGCTACATTCTCTCAAAAACTTTTTTAGAACAAATTTGTGCAGAGCTAAATGTTCAAGGTTAAAGGTCTCCTTGAACTCATTCTTTTTAATCTGTATCCTGTCAACATCAGCATTGACTAGTTGAAAACCCGTCCTGCGTACAGGGAAATTAAGTGAAATTCCAAATGCTCAAGTTATAAATTCCAAATATATCCAATGCATATGTTATGTCTAAAGTTCGGTACATGTGCCCTGTGTGGGGCACGTGTAATGTTAAGAATAAGAAAAAGGTGGAAAAAATCATTCGACGAGCAGCTAGATTTGTATTAAATTTACATAAACATGAAAGCGTTAAATATCTTATTTCTACAGAACTTAAGTGGTTATTCCCAGCTTACCTTTATGAATATGAACTGTTAAAACTAGCTTATAATGTTATGTCAGGCAATTGTCCTCCGTACTTTTCAGGTTACCTAGATTTTAAAGAAACTAA
>JAQFXY010000370.1:0-31822 GCA_034693865.1 Ceratophysella sigillata | reverse complement strand
CTAAGGTCCCCTAAAAAGGGTCGAAAGTTGGCCCTTCTGTTTTATTTACAAGTCTGTGTGCCTGCGGGTGTAACACAAATCGGGGTATTCAAGCTTTTGGTGAATCTTAAGCTCAATCGGGGCGGATTAATGGAAATGTTAGACTAGATGGCAAACTGCTGACTTGGGTGGGGTCAGTGGGCACAACTTTGACCTGTGACCTCATCCGTTCCCATCGAATCGTTAGATCGGGTGACACGCTCGTATGTACATATAACCCCTACTGTATGTAGCATGCCATGCATGGATTCACACGAACGAGCATTCAGTCAGTTCAGCAGTAACGTAAAATTATTTGAATATTCCGTTTGGAGTAAAGTTAACGGGACAAAACGAACTTTTCAAATAATTCAAACATGAAATGCATGGATCTGCAAAAAGAAAAAGTTTGACGCTATGACCAAGAAAGAAACTTCTTGGTGTCCCATCCATTAGCTTTACTCCAACTAAATATTCCATAAGGTCCCTCTTGTCTAACCAACTACTACTACTACTACTGGTATATTCATATACACGTCACACATTCATTCCCAATCCCAATGTATTACTACATGCATTATTAGGATGAGGGAGAATCTGCAACTTCTGTGTCCTGCTGTTCAATTGGAATTGTAATGTTAGTTCTGGCTGCTCAGGTCCTCTGCTCTCTAATCACCTTTTCCCAACTGACTGGTCTTCCACTCTTCCCTTGTATCAGGTCGCACTAATAGTGTGTACATATATCAGCCACTAGACGTTATACATTATAGTTGGATTGAATTATCATTATCAGGCTCCTGTGTCCTGTGCACGCGGAAGGATTAGAGTCAACAGTTGATATTTAGCTCCCACAATTCTCCACCACACGTCCACGTAGTTTATGACGTAACGAGTTGACGAGGACAGGCAGAGCCTTTCCATCTAATTTCTAATTGTTCAAACAAAGAGAGCCACAACAACAAAACAAACAGCAGCGTCAACAGTCAGTTCTCCATTATCCGCCTTCCTCCAGCAAACTCTAACTCATTCTTCTGCAGAAGCTCCAGCGTCAATCATCAGTGTAGTTGATATTACATTTACCGACTTGGTGCTCTTCCTCAGCTTTTTACTTTATGATATTCTGGGTTAATAGGCTCGGATCACAGTAGAGCGTGGACATATTTTAGTTTTCTATTCAGAAAGGGGCATACAAGTCAGCACGGTTTTGGTGTCCCGTTGGGAATTCAACATTAGGTTTTATTATAATGAGAGTAGTGATATGGACATGTCTGGTGCTCCTGGCCTACGAAACGGTAGCACCGCCCGTTACGCCCGAGAAGAAGAAGAAGGAAGAACTAGAGAATAATGAAGTGGATCAGCAGGTTAGTACTTAGTTAACTTATGTGATCTGATCCGATTCAACGATGGAACTCATTGGCTTATATTTTGTATTTTCGTTGTCTTCCAGGTGATTGACGTAGAGTACAAGAGGTACTTACAGGAAGTAGTTCAAGTTTTAGAAGGGGATGAAGACTTTAGACAGCGGCTCATGAAAGCTGACCCGGAGGACATAAAGGTAAGAACAAATGACATGCTGGTATATGAACATTAAGACTTGGCATGATTCATGATTGATTTGCGTGAACTGCAGACTGGAAAGATCTCAACCGAGCTGGAGTTTGTCAATCACAACGTTCGATCGAAGCTGGACGAGCTGAAGAGACAGGAGTTGGAGAGACTTCGTCATTTGGCCAATCAGCAATATGAGCATGATAATGGGATTGATAGGAAACACATGAAGATTCCAGCTCATATCGACCCTAAGAACCCACATACTTTCGAATCGGAGGATTTACGTAAACTCATCGTACAAGTAAGTAAAAATATTTTCCAGTCATTTCTCTAGTCCAATATTCACATCTCACATCGTAGATCGTAGCCTCCGGATTTTCTTATTGTTAAAATCTTGTTTTTAAATAATTACTTACAAGCAAATACGTACATAAAATCGGATTTACCTTTATCATATCATAACATCATGCCGTATCTAATTTACTTTTGACTTTGTAAAGCCAAATAGCATTGGTATTGTTTACTTGGGGCGGTAACTGATTAACTAAGCAAACAGCATAATCATTTCAACATGCGGAAATCAAATATGCGATATTGAACCTACTTTGATGTGTTTCTCTTTTAATTTATGAAAATATTTATGGATGATAATGTTGAATGTTGTGCTTTTGTGATTCACTTCGTTTATGCGATGTCTTTCTGACAAGTTCTATATAAGTATAACTAACAGTCATGATAACAAATTGAATTTACAGACAACGCGAGAACTGGAAGATGCGGATCGTCAGCGTAAAGATGAGTTCAAAGAGTATGAAATGCAAAAGGAACTCACTTACCAGGAACAACTGAAGCATCTAGACGATAAGAATCGAAAGGAAGCGGAGAAGCTTCATGAGACGCAGGAAGAGAAGCACAAGAAGCATCCTTCTCTTCATCATCCCGGCAGCAAGCCCCAATTGGAACAAGTTTGGGAAGAACAAGACCACATGAGTCCCGAAGACTTCAATCCTAAGACCTTCTTCCATTTACATGACTTGGATGGAAACGGAGTTTGGGATGCTGTGGAGGTCAAGGCTCTCTTCAAAAAGGAACTGGACAAAATGTATGACCCAAATGCTCCTGAAGATGACATCCGTGAGCGGTATGAGGAAATGGAGCGGATGAGAGAACACGTTTTCAATGAGACAGACACCAATAAGGATCAACTAATTACGTAAGAAATAATATTGTAATTTCTGCCGTCACAGCCTAAGACACCGTAGAGCTGTGAACAGATCTAATCATTATAATCATTATTTACTTGCAGCTTTCAGGAATTTTTAGATCAAACCAAAAAGCAAGAGTTTGAACGAGATGAAGGTTGGGATTCCCTAGATCAACAACGACAGCCTGTGTACAATCAGGATGAATACAAGCAATATGCGGAGCAACATGAAGCTGAAATTAGAAGAATGATGGATCAAGGACTCGTACGTTTATTTGCATTTTGTACAATTTTGCATAGCAGTAGCACATTGCACTTGTCTCTAAAGTTAAAGCTTGGGCACACATCTGGTAGTGGTATCTCTGCACATATTTTTCTGTTATAGTCGTCGGTGGTGGTTTAAGGAAAGGTGCAAGGTTTAAGGTTACTTTTCGCCTCCTAGTAGTATTCATACAATTCTTTCAACGTTATAACTTGGTCAGGAGTCTGATGCTGCTTTCGTTAGGAGTGTTACAATGCAACATCCAGCTTATTTTCACTTCACCTGTACATGTAGACACACACGTAACTGGTACTATGGTTTAAGTATTGGTATTCTACTCTGGGTCTTCACCATACGGAGCTTGGTGATGGACGTATTATTATACCTAGAACAGAAGCTTTGCGGAGGAGGTTGTGGTTTGTGGTATGACCGTTTTTGTTAATTTTCTTAAATTCAAGATACCACCTGCTCCACCTGGTTACGTTCCAATGATCATACCACCTGATCAACAGCATCACATGCCTCAAGGCCAGGGTCATCACGTACCACAAGGCGGTTATATGCCGCAGGGTGGTCATATTCCGCAAGGTGGCCATATTCCACAAGGTGGTCATATTCCACAAAGCGGTTATATTCCCCAAGGTCATCATCCCCAGCAGCCTGGTCACCATGTATGATGAGCTCATAACTTATAACATAATTAGCTGATAACAATTTATAAATAAAAATAAAATAAATTGTTGATAACGTTTTCCTTGCCTTCAGTTCAACTTCAATGTTTGTCCTTGCAATTATTCAAATTCCGCATCGCTTTCGTCTTGTGTAATTTTAAAATTAGTTACTATTTGATAATACAGAATATTTGGAATTTCTATGAATGACAAATGACAAAACAGGAAATTCAGTTTCTATTCCAACAAATTAATTAATTCTTCCTTTTAATTTGCAACGATACAGATGCCGCCGAACGGGGTTCCATTCCCAGTAAACCCACACGGAGGTCAACAAGGAGCTCCAGGCTACCATCCGCAACAGGGACAATTCCAAGGTCAAGAGTATCATCCAAACGCTGCTGCTCCTCCGCAAGGTCAATTTCAGGGACAGGAGTATCATCCAAACGCTGCTGCTCCTCCGCAAGGTCAATTTCAGGGACAGGAGTATCATCCAAATGCCGCCGGACAGGGTCAACCCATTGCCCCACCGTCCCAATACCATCCTGGCCAAGCTCCGGTTCACCAACAACAACAGGTCCCTGCTCCGCAAGCAGTGCACCATGACAATCCACCACACGGTAAAAAATTACTAAACTTGCAAAACGCAAATAGAATCAATACGAATATTGGTTTCTGACTATTAAGTGCGAATATTGTTTTGTTGGAAATTGAAGAGGTTCGTACTTGAACTCACGGCATTGTTGTTTTTACAGCTGCTACAAATCAGGAGCATCATGCGGTTCCTCAGCAGCATGCTGAGCAACCCCAGCATGCAGAGCAACCCCAGCATGCAGAGCAACCCCAGCATGTAGAGCAACTACAACACCAGGCTGATGCCGCAGCTCCACATGGTCAGCAACAGGCCGCCGGCGGAACTGCAGACCACCAGCAACAACAGCAACATCACTAAACTTCTAATTGCCGAACTGAAATTTCTTCTCTTCCCTAACTACTATATATCTACTTACATTTTAAGTATCAGTAAAGTAGTGTCATCTGAATCTCTTATTCGTTTTTCCAAAATGAGGATAGGTCTGATGTGAACAACGTATTTGTCATTTTTTTAAATTCTGACTGCGACGGCGCCTAAACGAGCTTTAACTATTTTGATTTTAGTAATTTGGATTATCCTACTTTCCTTCTCCGAAGAAAAAGTATTTTATAAATGAGTCGATTTACACTTTATTAAACGAAACCCAATTCCAATATTTTTTATGCAACGACGAATAAGATGTTCTACATAACTTCTTAGACTTATTTACTCAAATGAATTATCTGAAACTGATTTTACTCCACTTAACTTGTCCATCCTGTGGAAGCATTCGAGTCCCTTCTTCATATTTAGTACATAGCGTAGTACCTGGTTGGTTAGTAATGTTGTACATCCTTGATATAAACCCAAATTGCGTATATACGGTTCAATCGTTTCCTACAAGTATCCAGAATGTTCTGGATTACTGAAATGAAAGTTAACGATCTTACAAATTAAATCTTGAATCAATTTTAAGTATTTCTTATTGCTGCATGTCGTGCAAAGTGAAAGTGTCGTAGAAATTGTGTCATTTTGGAAAGGTGCTTTTGATGTCAATTATGTGTTTAAGTGCGTGTAGTTCAACACGTCATTCAACAATAATGCGTGAAACAATTCAACAATTCGGAAAAATAAATCAAAAATGAAACAAGCTGGATTCTGAATTTTCCTATTATTATTAGGTGGTAGTAGAATGCAATTAAAACGCATTTTCTGATATAGCTGATGCATACTTATCAACCTACTGGCTTTGCTATTGAATTAAGTACAGCCTTGATTAACAAATATCTCACTTATTCACATAGTATAATATGTATTTACTTCACAATTCACAATAGATAATTGATACCCATTCACGAAGTCATGATTACGTCATTTTATTGTTGCTTGATATTAATTTGGAAATCAATGCTACGATTTATGATGTCTATCAATGTTGAATACAACATAATTTCTAAGAATTGGGCAGATTCTGTCAACCTAAATTATATGCTTTAGAGAGTTGCATGGCGCATCTGAATTCTGAATAGTGATGCTTATTCGGGTTATTCACTGAATTCGGAAGGAATACTTTTAGAAAATCAAAAATCGACAATGAAATCTTTCTCACGGATTTTCCTACATGATTTTCTTTTCAATACTTGCTTTCTTTCGTTACATAAAATAGTTACCAAGCTGAAATTCCTTGAGAGCTTCAAGAGTTATGAGTTATTCCCTTCGGCCAACTTCCCCTGTTCCATTTATAAATATATCGAATTCTGTGATTGGTTACGACCTTTAAAGTTCCAAACTACAATTGTAGATAACAAGCTCAAGTCTGTAGGCTCAGAAATGCTGTATGTTGTATATCCATGCGGAAAACTCTTCAAGGTGCTTTAAAGTTCAATATTGCGATGGGTTTACATGCATGAAATGATGCAGTAGCAGAATTCAGAAACCGTGCATAGCTATATGAAGGTACAGTAGAAGGGGCAGGGAAGTTTACTTTCAGTAAATTATATAATGTTCATTATACTGTTTGTTCGCTTCTTAAGGAGAATGCATGTTGTACATACATTAGTACTGCAAATTTTGAAACTACTAAAACTGTCAAAGCCAGAAAACGCCAACAGAAGGACCCAGAAAACATAATAATTCTTAAATGTTCTTTCCCAACTTAAATATTCGATTGTACTTTACTACTATGATGCATATACAGAAGGCTACATTAACCCTTAGAAAGAACATTAAACTTTGATGGAGGACACAAGAATTAAATTAGAAATTGTAAATGCATTTGATGAACGAAGTTTGTAAGGACGAAACAGTTTGAAACATTACAGAGAAAATGGTTAAGCTCACGGGAGTTAACCAAACATTTATGCACGTGTCATATTCATGATAGTACTTAATACGGCACGGCATGCAGTTGGCAAGTGGGAAATATTAAATATTACATTGCTGCTCAACTTCCTCTGAGCAGTCCTGCATAAAAGCGTAAACACAATAAGTACGCAGTTTGAAATGTGAGAGTGAAAAGTCCGCTCTAGCGACAAGAAAGGTGCTGAACTTTCTGTTCGAGGTCGAGAGTCGGTTGGGAAACATGCGGCATGCACCTAATTACAAGGAGCTTAAACTTCTTGAATGTAAAATTCCGTTGTTATAAATTTTCCTGAACTCTAAGCTAAATACTATAGGATAAAGATCATGCGACTCATAGTACGTGAGTAACCACAATAGATATGTTCTTTCAGAAGGTTGACTATCAAGGCACTTGACGTACCGCTACGAAATTCTGAACATGCAACCACTCTTCTGTTTTACAAATTACAAAAGGTAGGCAGGTTACGCCAATTCAGCATAAAATTTTGCAGATTAGATATTTAGGCATGGATTCTAGTATGTCAAGATGAGATTATAAACTGTGGCTGTCACTCCATTGATCTAATAAATTCGTCAGATAGTCAGATCGTACTTGAGTTTCGGCTGGAAGCTAAGGACTAAATTCATGGATCATATAGTGATGATAAATGATCGGTGTGTGCATTGTTCCATTTAAAATTGAAACTGAATGTAAATTTTTTTTAAAAAATTAAATACGTGTAGTATTATTTTACTGAATTTTCCAACCTACGACCAGCGCTTTATAAAATTTACTGGAAATTGGCAGCAAGTTCTGTACTTGGTCTAGGCCTACGCGTGAGCGTGAGAACCAAAACGGTACGTTCAAGTGTACGGCCGGGCGTGAGCTTTTTAAGTGGAGGACAATGTTCCTGGTTCTTGCTCTTCAAAAGTTTTGAAAGGGATTTCAAAGTTTAACTCGGGGAAACATCGATAGCATCTGGATCTGGCTGGGCCTTTTAAACATCTGTGAAGTAGCAACAGATATGCGAGACGGCACGCAGGTTCTACAACAATTAACTATCAGACACTTCAGCTTACCTGAGCATTCACTTTGTCTGATGAATTGTAATGTTGGAGATATATGTGCTCAAGTTGATCCCTGCCGCTGAGGATCGGCATCCAACGCGTCATTGTTATTTGACCATCATGGTGACACGTGCAGGGAAAACGCTTTTAATTCCACAATTCTCCTACCTTTGTACAGGATGTGCTAAGATGGGAGAGCCCGTGAATTACTATATCATTGGTAATTGGTATCTTAGACTATGTTGTAGCCACGAGTTAATAGGATTACTTGATTTCCGGTGAGTTGAGTGGACAGTCGAGACAAAGACAAACTAAAGAGCTTCCCTAACTCGATCAAGAAGAAAATCCTGGATTACACAAGACGGGAGACTGATATTTCTGAATAGAATAATGGATATACTAATACTAACGTGAGCCCAGTCCAAGGACTGAAACAGAGTAAAATGTGCCCAGGACGACTGGGCTGCGGGGGAGACGAGAAGACTGCAGCGAAGATCCAGTGGGAAGAAATGAGGAAAGAAATGAAGATGAATCAGAAGCAGTTAGGATGGAAAATAGAGAATTATTGAAAAGTTGCTCGCTTGACCTATGGAATCCCATTTCAAAGTCTTTCAACCAAAAAGCGTTATTGTCATTACATTAGACTCCCATGACATGAGCACAGGATGAGACTCTTACTGATGCTTATTGTCCAGCATAGCAAAATGCCACAAAATATCCAATTTGATAATGACATTAGGTTAACATTTGCAGAGCTGCTCGTAGCGAATGTGCAAGCTATTAAATATACCTTTGTGATTCATACTTGCATTTTGACGGCCGCTAGGATAGAGGAATGAAAATATTGCAAGTCTGGTCATTTCGTTATTCGTCGTACCGCTAATAGCTGGTAAATTGGTTGTGAGGAGCTCTGCACATTCCCTATAATCTTTTCCCCATGTAATTTGAGCTGGACAAAACAAGAAATTGAGCGAGAAATCCATTATTCCATAGAGCTATGAACTATGTAATGGCTGTGTGGGTGGATGCGGTATATGAACCCATGCGAGAATTATGTAATACTACTGATACATATACGCCACTGCTCAGAGTGAGTTGACCAATCAGGCGAAGAATGCTAAAATTGCTATTTCTACATTCACACGATACAATGCACAGCTCAATAGAGAAATGCAAATGGTTTCCAGGTGGCCTTGGTATTATAATTAGTGGACCAACTCGCTCTGAGCATTTCAGCACCTTAGAACTTGGCTGCTGGATTAACAGAAACAATATTTGAAACATGACTCAGGCGTCTTTCTGAGTTTCTTGGCTTGTTCGAGTGGTAAATAAGAATTTGTGAGGGTAGGCTAATCACTGCTGCTGGTGTACTTTAATTACATGCCCTTGTCTGTGGTTCAATGAAACTTGAGAAAGGAGCACGACTGAAAAGATTCTCCAAAACTCCCCTTGACTTGACTCAACAAAAGTACCAAGAATGAAAAAAAATGCCTGTGGCAGCTTGGAATCAGAAGGACAACTGGAAATAGGCTTTCACTGCAAACTGCAATACTCATTATTGCAAATATTATGTCAAGCCAATCTTAAAATAATTCAGACTTGTATAAGATCCATATTCTGCCAAAAGGCGTGTCGGACATTTAAAGAATTGAGGGATTACGGTGCCTGATGCCTAAATCAGAGACAGCAATTACTTACTACGAGTATGCATTCATGAACATAAAGGATGAAATATAGCTATTCCAATCGTATTGCCCGTTTAATACAGCTGAGTTTGCTAAACTGTAGCCCGTGCCAAAGGCGTGCCTATTTTTAGAAATAATGTACCTGTGCAAAGTTATCTTTTGACTTTTGACCCGAAACTGAAAATTTTAGTCCGACTATTCAGTAATTCTATGTTCGAAGTTTTTTATGCTAAGTCCAATGTCCTATAAATAATCAAAGCTATTTTACCTTTGCAGAAATCATTTTATGCTATGAATCTGTTTTGCTTGGAGCATCTCAAGGAATATTTTCGTGAAAACGTATAGAAGAGAAAGGAAGTTTGTTCGACGTTGAAACATTAAAGCTGAACAGAATGGAAATACTAAAGAAAGTTCATCAGGCTTGAGAACAGCATTGCATTCCAGACGAAGCGTGATCGAAAATGGCAAAAACTGGCATGGCAAACGTTTGAAAAACACTATGGCAAAGGTAAATTCTAAAGTACAACGAAGTTATTCGTTCTGGCTGAAAACACAGCTTCATATATATTTTCGTATAAGCTTTAATTATTAAAGCTATACAGAGCAGTGCTTGGTACTGATTCGTGGGCCAGCTAGTCTACAAGAACGGATTAAATTACCAGCATTTTTGGAATTTTTTATAACTCACGTAACCAGCCAGATAGATTGCCTTTGGCCAAGAGTTGTGAAGTGAGATGCTGGTCCCATAAGGCCCTTCTGGTCTCAGTGCAGACAACTTTCTCTCACTCTTAACGGTTGAGCTAATGGATGGATTTAATGAGGTAATATTTTGCAGGCTCTTGAGTAGGCTAGGAAGGGAGTGAATGAATATGCATGGGAGGGTTGGGCTAGGGTGTAAGGTGTAGTGGTGGGAAAATGGTTGGGCTGGGCTGAAGAAACGCCTTGTTTAAGACTCCACGACTCAATTGAAATTACTTTCGCTTGTCTTTCCTTCTCTTCCTCAATCTTGATTTAAAATAAAGTAAAAAACCAGACTTCTTCTCGGAAACGACGAGAGCTCCAAAGTAGCTCGGTTGAAAAGGCGTGAAAAAAAGAGAGAAGGTGAAAGCGAACAGAAAGTATTTTATTAAATCACGTTCTTCCAACTCAGGCCATCCCCTCCCAACCTATTGTAAAGCCATGTATGGCTCTGTCTCATGTGTTTCAACTATTTAGGCTCATCCTACCCACGTAAATCCTAAACCTCAGCCTGATTTGAATTCTCATCAAAAGAAGTCAAATTAGGAAAGAAACTCCTTTCACAGCTGAGTGCAAGTGGAATGAATTAAAAATGTTCCACTTTCCCAGGTCGAGTTGGGAAATTAAAATTGCATTTTGCATTAATTACTCCAAAAGTTTTTTTGTTGAATGGTTTGCATTAATTGGACGAGTTGGAGCTGTTCAAGGTTCTTTCCGCAAGCTCTGATGGGACAATTCAAATGTGCACTTAGGACAAGTTTTGAAAACAGTCCGTCTTTATTGTCAGTGTACGTACATACAGGACCATAGCAATTCAATTATTGAGGAAACGCTTAGGCGAAAGTGTACACATTTATGATATAACGACAGACTTTGTGCTGAAATTATCTTTATTTCCTGTGTTATCCCGCGTCAATTAAACAATCTCCATACGTCGAGCATTCGGTGCTCTGGATCCGTCCGGCCTGGTTCCATTCGAGGCGCTGCCGCACAATGCAATTCATTGGCTAATATTCCAGAGCTTGAAGAGTGCCACTACCAAAGCGACTCGCAGCGTATTGACCATAGGGTCGTTTCAGTTGCTCCAGCTCAGATATTGATGATGTAGCTTAATTGGACGAGTTGGATCTGTTCAAAAGGTTCTTTCCACAATCTTGTAAATTTGGGTTTATTGCCGGAATAAATACCTACTTTAATTTTTTTTAAATATAATTAACGATGTTTTACTGTCAATTTTGGTTAAACTTAAGCTTGAAATTGAAAGTGAATAAAAATTTAAAAAAAGCTAAAATTTATCTTTACTTTAACGGATTAGCACTTCCGACATTTCTTACTGAACATGCTTCTGTTTATAAATAGAATAACATGTATTCTTGTTTCACAATTATCCATAAATTCAGGTATAGTACCCATTCGTACATTTAGACACTCCTGGGCCTGGGACATGCCCACTCGTTCTTGACATCGTGGATTAATAAACCAACATCCATATCCATAAGCACATTTCAACAGAAAGTGCGTTCTATTCCAAAGTACACTCCTTTAAAGCATTCTAGTTGCAAGAAACAGATTTGCATATTTAGAGTCAAGTCAGGTATTCCAGATGTATGTTTAATCAACACGTCGTCGGCAGTTCATTCTTGTAACTGCGGTATGTGCTGATTAATTGATGAGTTGGCAATAAGAAGTGGAAAGGTAAGATTAGGTTGTCACCAGGTCATTTGTTTTTATAAAAACAAATTATTTTTTTCTAAATCGTAAGTAACCAGCTCAAGGCAAAAGCCATGTTCATGAACAGTTGAGCGTATATGGATATGGACCATGAGCTGGAAGGTTTTTGTATTCATGAGCCTCGTATTTTAATTCCATCTCAGCCTGGATTACTGACGCCTTTAACCTGTCAAAACCCCAACCTGACACCACAAGGTAAATAGGCATGCCCAGCTGCTCATACTGAGTCGGCCAATCTGCAGCATTCCATCAGAAAATACCGACTGGACTTGGCATAAATGTAATAGAACGTCCCAATGAACGTCTTATGACTGAAATGGAGGCAATTGCAGGTCGCTATATTAGTGGGTGTGTTTAGTAAGTGGCCAACTCGGCCTGAGTAGCTCCGCAGAAGGCGGAAGGGAGAACTGAACCGTGGCTTGTTGAACAATAAACGTTGGAGAAAACCTCAAGCCGAGGAAAGTGGAAGTGAAAGTAAACCAATGAAGCTCAAGCCATTGGAGTCGTCAAAAGGAAAATAGACTCCCTTCTGGTCCATAAATATATTTACAATTCGGGATTCTAAAACTAAAATCAGTTCATTAGAAGATTCGCTTTCAAGTCCAGTCTCTTCAGACTGACTTAATTCCGTTCACTTCTTTGAGCCTCTGGCCACAGGCCCCCTTGTGTGCACTCTGCTTTCATTTCAATCCAATGAATAAACTCAGACCAACAACCTTCACCTCGATTCAGCAGACTGCGCGGGTCTTAATAGTCTAGATTCAATAGCCAGTCCCAGAAAATATTCAAACAATAATAATGCAAAATGCAGTTCGGGCTCCTCTCAAAAACCATTTCAGTTCGCTCGATTTCATGTCAAAGCATAGCGCACCACACAGCACAAGAAACAGAATGGGTTTAATTCTACCAGATTTGAGAACACCTTGAAATTGCCGAGAATTGAGAATTTGTTACAATTTATCAATTGCACGCAACAGTGGACGCATTATAAACTCTGCACTGGCTTTTAACCTGTGATGGCTTGTTTGAAAAATGCGATACGTGCAGGGCTGTGCAAAATTTTTGATTTTATCTTGATTTGGGAGAAATCGATGATTTTCTTAACCTTACAAAATCAGAACTTATTTATACTTTTATCTTGGGTTTTTCACTTGACTCAAAAAAGATGATTTTGAATCAATTTGTTAATTCGATCTGGATTTTAGATCAACATAAATCGATTTTAAATCAATTTGTAATTTTTTGATTTTGAGGAATATGTTTAAGTGACTTTGAATCTGTGAATTTTAGTATTAGCTTTATATAATATAATATATACATATACACATATATAATTAAAGTATTAATTTTAGGTGATTTTGGCCAATCGTTTTCCCTTGATTTTTTCAGCCCTGGATACGTGTGATACGTTGTACCGGCAACGTGTGATTGTTGCCGGTACTTTGTAACTGTATTGGCTGGCCGACACATCCCGCACTTAATCTTATAGCTTCATTTTTCAGTTTTTTTAATAAATAGAAACTTCGGTTACACAAATAAATGTTATATAATAATGAAAAAACTTGCTGTCTTAGATAAACTTGGCTACATGTATGCCAACAAATAACTTATTTTAGCGCTATGCTGATTATGGTATCTTGGTCGCGAAACTGACTCATGCACTTAATCCTGCCAGCTCAAAGAACGCTGTTTGTATTTACAAGCTAATCCTTATAAAGAAAAAGAAAGTTCCAAATTTAGCCCTGACGTTAAAATGAAATGCCAAATTGACAGATTCACAATCCTAATACAGATAGAGCTATCAAAAAACTCCCTGACAGCTCAGACATTCAAGCCGCTTCAAGATTCTGCCAAAGTGTGTCTAAAATTAGCTCTTCCTTATTGACGCCTGATATTCAGATCTCAATCAAAAGTGAAATAAAAGAATTAGGCAAATCCAGTCCTTGCTCTTGTTTCAGGTAAATGGAAGGAGACCAGGAGTCCGAACCGTGTGCTTATATATTTTTATTACAAGACGAGCGCATGTGTTTCATTGGGCTCCTGCTGTCGAGCCATGATCTTCTCCATCCCCAGCTCCTCTTCTGCTGCTGGAGCCCGAGCGGGAGAGAAGCGGAATCTGAGCCTAACTCACATGGACTTTCTTCACTCTGCAAGATAAATCCTCAGGTCTGAGCTTCATTTCGGCCCAAATCGAGTCAACCGTCTCTCACTCAACCTTCCGTTGACAACGCTCCCACGCTCTCAGTTGAACTGCACAAGTGGTTTTAATGGTGGTTAGCAAATCTCAATTCCAAGCCACATAATACCCATACCCACACCTCCAATTAAGGTACGCATTACTGATTTATTGTACAAGCATGCCTTTCAAATTGCATAAATAGCGTCCCTAGACTGTAGTTTCATTAGAAACATGATAACAAGGTGTAGCAGGCATTGGTACATGTCGATGAGCCATGATTTGTAGTGCATTATACGAAACATGAAAGGTGAAGGTACTTTGTGGTTTCGGCTCCGCTTCCAAACTTCATTTTTCATTCAAATGCAATTCCGACGACTAGTTTTTGAATTACAGAAACAAAAACTTTTAGAGAGAGAGATTCTTTTACTCAGCCTATGTTATTAGATTTTTTTTTCACTTTTTTCCTCGTTTTCTTCCTTGTTAGTTCATTCCTAGTTTTCAATCCGAGTCCCAAACTCCCAATACCAATATCCAAGTCATAATATAATATATTCACTCACTTACAACATGCAAATTGAGAGTATAACAACAAAAATAGGAACTTTTCACCAAGAACTTCCTCATTTTCTCTCTTTTTGATGGAGTTCTCTTCTGAGAAATTGTTTGGGAAATGGAGAAAGTAATGGCTTTACTCAATGCCTGCTCTTCCATCCCACTAGTTTGCCTTTACGTCTTTAGTGTCACCAGCTGTCAGAAGCCTCAGTTTCAAAACAATAGATAAAAGTAGATCTACGAATAGGGCTTGAACCGTGTAGCTTGAGCAAAACTTGTACGGATGTCATGGTTTCAGAATTTACATCCTTCGAAAACCTGAATTCAAGTCGGAGGCCTAAGGCAACAACGTAAGCTTATGCATCTTGAAGCCTCGGACTTGAAACTTTGGTTTCAAAGGGTGTAATTTCCTAACAGCGAATTACATAGAAGCTCGCTTCGAATAAAGACATCTGCCAACACCGAACACCGATAATCCTTTAGACAATGGAACAGAATCATATCTACTTATGTGAATAAGCGGATAGTATATAAATCTTATTGAAACAATAACAAAACAGGCATTTTGGTTGGTGAGTGAGTTGTAGAACTCCATGCATACATATGACATAACATGAAGAAAATATCGACACTACAGCACTATAAAGCAATATTAATTTACTGGCCTACTTGTTAACTCACCATGTTTCTAACGCAAAACAACTTCAATAATTCATTTCTGCTTCATTTGCTATGACAATCTTTCCACTTGAACCTTATGCTTGTTTGCTAAACTTCAAACTCGGACAAACAGATGGACAGAAAGATATGAACATTACCCTCGGCATAAACACTGATTGCCATAAGGTTAAATTATAATACTGTATAAAAATTACTCCTAATTAATTGACATCTTGTAGCAATAAGGCAGCACTAAATGTGAATTTAACATCCGGGCAGGACCGAACACAAAGGCTGTTTATAGCAAGGTCAGGGGTCATTCGTTCTTCGAAGAAAGAACCTATAGTAAACTACGCTTGTGATATTATGATCACATTTCTCGTTTCCATTTATTATATACGGATTATCGAAATGTTTCAATTATTCACAGTGGAAATAGCTGGACATCTAGCTTTGAGCAGCAATTATTTAAATGAAATATTACTTTTCAGTAATTAACTTACACTAAAATAAATACGTATTCGTTGGTGGGATGAGATTTCTGTTGGACGACAACCCTTCAGGACATAGTGTGGGTAATAAATTCGACGCGGAGGAGCCAAGTTGATACAGTTACGTACTTAATGTGTTATGTTGAGCTGAACTTTTTATTTGTTCCAAACCAATCTAGGAAGAATGGCCAAAGGCTCACAGCAGTGACAAGTATTCAAGATATTCCAATCAATACTATATAATTTCAGAGTAATTAATACATCTAGTTCTTGAAATGCGATAGATGATACATTTCCAGAATTGAGGCAAATGTTTATGCGTTATGGATTTATAGAGTCAAATATATACAAGTGCAGGAGCCAAAGGCAATGGTTGACCGAGTTTCGAAGGAACCACTTTATTTGGAATACATGCTCCAAGCCATATGGCTATATGGTGAATCCTGGCCTGCCTTTAGTTTCTTGGCTTTTATCATTTATTACTGCCTGACTGTATTACTCTTCCTTAAATTGAATTAGAAGGCTAAATAGGCTTATTTTGAATTGAGCTCGACGCTTTCTCGTGTTGGGAGCTATAGGACACTTCCGTTTCCCATTTCCCTTTGGACGGAGACCGTGTGGCTAATTAAGGAAAACCCTTCAGTCAAAATCCAGCGTGTCATCCCTCCACTCCCAAAACAAAGCCTGGAGCTGGAAATTAATTTATTCTCAAAATTTGTTTCAATTACGAGAATCAAAGGAAGTCCTTGTCTGGATAGAAGGGCGCAAATTGGAATCGAGGCAAAAGGGAATATGGAGTAAACACAAGGTGGAAGGACAAGTGTTATTCTTTGGGCAAGAGGGTCGGGAAGTTGGAGCACTTACACGAATTCGGATTTGGGTGGTGACTATTATGTGGGCTTGATTGCTTTACAAAATGAGATTCGGAACAGAAATTTTCTATTGAGCGATTGATTAATTTGAGGGAAAGGAAAGAGGCAGGCTATATCCAGCATGGACATACCTATTACCAGTATACTAACCTATAACGGGCTTACAAATTCTGTTGTGGTTGTATATATGCTTCTATCTGTCTGTATATCTTGAGTTTTTATTCGGCTCCTGATTGGTTGTTTTGAATTTGAGTTTTACAAAGTTCAAAGTTCACCACAAATAATAATTGTATACATATTTTTCTTGTTTTCACGGACAACGGGCTCAATAAAGATGTGCACGCACATACTTTTGTTATTCTTTAAACGTTCAGTCACACGTTGAAACCAATTAGTTCAGCTACGCGGATGCGTGCTTGGCACTGATTCGTGGGCCTACTAGTGTTCTACATCCTTGTATCAAAAGGCTATGGATCAGGAGAAACGGAATTCTTGTTGTGGAATGACAGGTTTAGAGAGGAAATGTTTAAAAAAAATAAAGCCTTTCTATCTGCTAAGTCTCTTTTGTTTCTCTGCCTTGAGGTTGAGTGAAAGCAGCGTATTGTGGAATGACTGGGCTGGAGAATCAGGATAAATGGTGAAATCAGTTTGATTCAATTGATTTACGGCTTAAGGAAAGACTCTGGAAGTCTCTCACTGCGTGCTCAAGTCATTAATTGATGAAAAAATTACTATTCATGAGTTTGGCGGCGGGATTTGTGGGAAATAGTTTAATTTGGTAATAAGGTCATTTATTTCAAGGTTTTTGAGAAGAGGCAAGTTCCGTTTCACGGGCTTGTCTGTGCAAGAGAAGGGAAAGTTTTTTGACGGAGTTGAGAAGCCCTAAACGGATTTATTTCTATTTCGTTTCACTAAACCGTTTTATTCGGAGTCAGAGACCCTGAATAAGAAGATTGGGCCTGAATGGAATAGAACTTCCGGATTGTGTCAGAAACACAAGGCATATGGTCTTAAGTCTAATTGCATTTTGCATCCCTTGTAGCTTCCAGCCTCGCTCTTTCACGCTTCGCATCGGCTACTCGTTTTCTATTCAGAGCTTAATAATGCAATTGGTTGTCCAGAACGTTTTTGTAGATTTAAATATCCAAATAGTGCCTATAGTGCCTGTTTTTGGTAACTATTTAGGTCACTCAGATTGCTTTTGTTTCTGTAGCCATTTTGTGATTCTACCAATTTCACAAATCGCCAAGCCATGCATACTAATTTTAACCTAGGACACAATAGGAACATATTAGCAGGTTGATCATTAATCGATGGGCTAAAATATTATTATTATTTTTACAAATTTTTTGACTTGGTCGTAGCTAAATCCATTTGGTGTATGTCTTTTAGCTCTGCCAAAAATTGTTCTTAAGTACAAGAATTTAAGTACTTTTCAGATGATCATTTTAATAGCTTTTAAAATTCGGTCAATAAGGCAACAACAATTAGGCATCATTACAGGAACTGGAAGAGCTTTAAATTACTAAAAAACGGGCTATGAACTAGACGCTGTTAACTCAGGCTTAAAGAAATCTCATTTGTTTTTTCATTAGTATTACTTCAAATATGTTGGAATAATTATTGTACACTCTCGGGAGAAAGGGCAAGCTCTAATTATGATCCTCGTACCTACAGTTCGTGGTGTATGAATTATGAATTGTTTCCCTACTCCAGGTTGTAACAATTAGGGAAGCCTAGGCTAATTCCGTTTTGATGGAAGACAATTAGGTTGATGGACGGAGAGTAGAGCAGGATCCGTGTAGGCCTCTGATTTTCCTAATGGACGTTAATATTGACTTTAATGTGGCCCACTGTCCATCTCACACGAAGGCTGGAAGGACGGGGAGAGAATAACGTTATTTCATCTCTTTGAGTTTTTTTACGAATTTATTTTATTGTTTCTGCCTGAGAGTCCAGAAAGAAAGCCTGCTGGGTTTCTGGTTAGTGGGCTGTGCTTGCGGTGTGCTTTCCATTCCTGGTTCATATTTCTCCAATTTCCTGTACTCTTGCGGTTGTAGCTGGTGAGTTGGGTTCTGGTGCCTCGTCAATTCCTCCCCTATGAGTAGGGCTATTTCAATTAGGCCATAATATTTCTCATAGCTGCTACAAGTACGTGATTTAGACCTGTAATATAATCTGCTCCGGTTTAGGAAAACAAAATCTTTACTCACCCGAAATAAATAACTGGAACATTTAAGATTTGCTCGAGTATATCAGTCTTTCATTGCCGTGGCCATGAGGTGTTGAGGGACAACTCAGGGGATAACGAACCTCACTTAACAATTAACCTCGGACGGCTCAGTCATTGGTGAATCCACCCGAGAATTGGGCCACTTCTGTTCTTTACGCTGAATTAAGTGTTTAAGTGTAACTATAAAGTATATCACGAGATCAACACATGGGGCCTGGTCTTCACGGTGTTTTCCAAATCTGGCTAGATTGAAATTGAGCCGAGTAAGACCTTTCCCTTAGTCTAATGGTGTATGGCTATGATGGTTGGAAATCTCAAAGGATTATTCGTTGCCCTTAAAAAAATCAAAGCGTGGATTTACCGCATATAATACACTGCAGAAACATGAAAAAATTCCACTTTACAGTAATCCAGAATCCAGGCAAGGCTGAGTGGGAACCTAATTAAAATGTAATTTTTTGGCTGGCATTGATTGTTGATCCGATCAGCAATTGTGGTGGAATTGCGAGGTCTGAATTGGAGTTGGATGTGGGTTGAGGTTGAGTGGTTGGCTGGTTTATTTACTAGTTGAATCCCATGGTTGACTTAATGGAGGAATTGAGAATTGGGAGGAAGGTCAAGGGGAGTGTATGAGAGTGACAGTGGTTGTAAGGCAGAGAGCGGGTGATTAATAGGAAGAGGCGGACTCTGTACATTTGTAGAACATTGACAGTCGAGATGAGACAAGTTGACTCTATGTTCTGAGTCGACGAGGGAACGGAGGAAATGCCTTCCAGCCATTCTTCTCAAGAAATAATGAGAGTGTAATCGCTCGAAAGTTGTATGGACCGACTTGAGTCAAGGAGCGACTCGCTTTTCCCAACTCCCGCTCCCTCGCTACTAATGTGTGAGGAAACATATGCAATTACAAGGAAACCAAAAATCGGGCTCTTCTGTTCTGACTATAAAAACCAAAATCACGTCATCCTCCGGCACGTATCATTCTTCAGGACCCCCGAGCAATCCATTATTGCTCACTTTCACTTCGCCTAGCAGAGCCATTTGGAGAAAGTGTGAATTCAGCGTACGATCTTTTTATTGATATCGTTTCTGGTTCAATGAAGCTAGCCGCCCACGAATCAGCCCAAAGCACTGAACCTAAACCTAAGGGAATGATGCACTGCAGAATTATTAAGTCCGTTAATTTATTCCTCTACCTAAGTTCAATAATCCATTCTTTACACATGGAATCTTTACCGGGAAGCTAACAGTTGATTTACTTGTATTTACCAAACTTCAATATTTTCCCTATCATCGAGGCTAATACAAAAGTTGCTTAAACTGACAAAGTTTATTCTACAATCATGGTCGCTTGTGCTTCTGGGAGTTTCACTGCATACTCACTGCCAATTTCATTTTGGCAACGAATCTCTGTGCATCTTTGGCTTAGGTTCAGTTGCAGCTGGATCATTTATTGATATCCAATTACCTTGGAGAGCAAAATGAGTTTTGCTCAAATCTAATCTGAATGGAGATAAATATATAAAGCATATTCGAGAAATGCTGTAAGCACTCTTCCCCCTTTTCATGTTTCATTGTACGAACGAGGACACAGGAACAAGGAAGCGATTTGCCGATATTTATACACATTTTATGTTCTCCAGCTTCTGATATGGAATGAAATATGGAAAATCTAATATAACTAAAAATCTAAAATAGCTATCAACTGGAAACTAGGAATAGGAAATATATACAGTCCTTTATTCAGGCTTCCACAAAATGATTGCATATCAATTGTTCAATAGGATCTGGAGCTTAGCATTTAAATAAAAAGTGCAGTGATGAATTTATTTGCATGTTTGTTCCTTATCTCTTTGTTCATCTCCAGAAGTTCTCTATTGGATTTGTCTTGTGGGTCATATATGTAAGAATTCCAATTCTAAAAGCTGATTCAGATATTCATAGAAACGGCATGATAGATTCGAAAGGGAACATGATATGAACGAGTTTTGCAAGTAATCCGATTGTGCACTACAGGCAATATAACCTTATTTCATAACTCTGCTCCGATTACCTACTTCGGAATTTATCATTCCGACCTTAGGTAGTCAACCCCGTAACCCTTTCATATTGAGGACAGGGATTTTTTTAATACGTGGCTTTGAAAATACTGCAGTGATCAGAATCCCTTTCTTATCTTTTAGTATGGCAAAATTCTAAGCTTAGAAGCTTTAGCTTAGCAACCCAGGAAGATCGGAGGGACTCCTTGGCTTTAAATGTTTTCGATTTCTGTAATTGACTCTACTCATTAATTAATTCGACTCTAAAATTGCGCAACGACCAGTTCCAATTTTCACGTTGAAAAATATTTCAGGATCGTTTGAGAAACCAGGAGAGTGCATTGATTTAGAGAAGCAGGAATTCCATAACTGCAGAATCAGGCAGTAACGGAGACTAGATATGCATTACTTAATGTTCCTTGTGCAAATACGGCTTGTTTATGCGCAGCATACTGTTTTTGGTTTTCGGAGCTGAACCGAGCTATGTGGAAGCAGGTAAATCAGGCATTTCCATTATTGAGCAGCTTATTACACAAATTTCTATTACAGCGAAAATTAAAAATATTTTTTTGGCGTTATACTGTATTTTTGGTGAATGCAAGCCTAACAAAAACAAAAGCAATATAAGTATTGAAGATTGCATTTTAAAAAACTGTCTTTTCTATTTAGCAATATCATAAAATCAATATTCGACAAATAATAAATTTCAAAAATCACCCGTGACCATACGTTGGAGATATTTTATTTTTTACCGTAATGTTTATCGCTGCCATGGTTCGTGCCATAATAAGTTCCACACACAGTGCAGTGGAGGTGCGGATACGGAATTTCGTGTGCTTGTAGCCGTAATGACAAAGCGCTGAGATGCTAGACTTTTGAGTTGAGTTAAGATGTGGAAGGTATTGTAGGGTGTGAAATGTGGATTTGCATAAGCGTGACTGCGGGATAAAACGAAAAGTGGAGCGAGCCTGATTGAGTGAGTGCTGAATGAGTAGACATCTAATTGAATCAATTCAATTAAACACTCTCTCGCCTCTATTTCCCAAATCTGTTTGATCAAAGGCTGAAAAGGGAAAGCAAGGGAGAAAGCAGCACGAGCGCCTTACCATTCCACACAGGCAACAAATAAAAGAAATTTCGTCTGAGACAACCAGACAGCCGCTAACAACCATCCGTTAACGAATCTACAGTCAAGCTTCATCTTAAGCACAGCAACGCGTCAATTACCACACGCAGCTTAGCGCTAAATGACCAGCTCAAAGCGTTAATACAATTGAACGATGCATTTAAGTAATTTGGTTATAATTATCCATATATTAGCAGTTATACATGGAGGGCGGGTTAGAGGAACTATTTAATAAGCAAAGTCCCCAAAATTGAAAAGATAATGTCACAACGCAATAACTTAGAATCGCCGTATATCACCGGCTTCAGCGTCTAGCCTGAACAAATAAGAATCAAAATGAACCGAAAATTGTAAAGTACATAAAACCACGACGAATAAAAAAAATCACGCCCAGAATGTGAAACAAATCTCATTATTTTCTTTTTAAAAAGCTGAATCTCTTGGAATTCTAGGAAGCCGACTAGTTCGCTTAGTCCCATTGCAGACTCTGCCTGCATACAAGCCTGCTCACTACAAGTTTGCCTGTTATTTCTACCACGGCCAAAACCTGTACTCGGCGCATTCCCCGCAGAACTGTCTGTCTGAATACAAAATATGAGTTCCGTTTGTCTTAATCCCAAGACTTATTGAATATTTCGTTGGGAATCCGCCTATTGAATCCAACAACACAATGTTCAGAAAATTCTGGAAAATGGCCATAGCGGAGATTTTTGGCGTCCTACTGGGAATGGTCCTACAGAGAGCAGACCTTATAGGTCGTCATTCCAAGGTCGGTTAGGTCGACATTGGCCAAGGTGAGTGGTGGGAAATTGACATGGAACCCGCCTTGCCTGTCTTGATGATCAGTCCCAATTTCACTCATTTTTTGTTAAAAAGGGGAAAAAGATGAGTTGTCAAATGGTATAATGGAATGGAGGTATTTGTGAGCCATTACAAAGGAAAAGATTGACAAGTGGGTAGATGGGAGTGTGAAAGGCTGAGCGGAGATAGGTTAGAAAAATAATGAATGAAGAATGCCTCTCTTCGGCCTGGCTCACTTGTGAGGGAAGCAAGGGAAGAAAGTGACGTGGTGTAAGCACGCCACCACGAGGCCCTTCTGCGTGTCTCACTGGAGCCTTTTGAAAAAAGTGAGTGAACGGATGATGATACCATTTTATGTGTCCATAATCATTCTCAAGGCTCAAACTCGGCTCTTAAAGAGTTTACAAGTATTTTTTTGAGCTGACAAAAGCATTTTTTCATTAGCTCTTACCATAATAGTAGTACACTCCTTCATGGGCTCAAACGGGAGCATAATGCTAATGAGCCTAGCTCTCATATGGCAAACAAGCCTTTCATGAGCCTTACACAGATTTGCTAGCCGGTACACAATAATGGCTTTTTTATATTGATTTGCGGTTTAAATCTTAATTAAGTTGAAGTTACGTACTGTAAATCAGCTGAAGTAAGCCACTTTTTGGTCGAGTACAACTATGTCCACATGCTGAAACGGAAACTCATAATGCCCTTGTTTTCATGTATGTCTCATATTGTAGAGCCAGTAGTCTTGATCAAACATGATCCGACACAATATTGGAAAAGATGCAATAGATTACTATATTCAATAGTTTTGAGTGTTCATCTATTGAATTCATACACACCTGAGTAAAATATAGGTAAGGTATAGTATTATGAACAACTATAAAATTACTATCGAATTTGAAATCATGTCCGTCCGTGATCACCATAACTCGAGTAATTCTCTACAAGTGGACATGAAATTTTCAACATAAGCTTTTAAGACCACAAGTAAGGACAAGTTCGAACTTGGGGTCACTGAGGTCACGGGGTCATACTCAACAGGTCACCTCTCATTTAAGCTAATTCTGCAAAAAACTGCTACGCAACGGAAAGTCTCAAATTCACAGGTTTCTGCTTCACTACAGAAAATTCGTAAACAATGCTGCTTCCACCGCCAACAAGCTAACACATTCGCGCTACAATTTATAACGTATTCACAGAATCAAGATTCAATCACTGAGTCTTAGCTAAATACCTACATAATTATCTCAATCGCTTCCAATTTCAATTTCAATTCAAGAAAGCCAGAAGTGTACCTTGAAGATTTTAGTGAAACCGACTCAAATTGAAACAACTCCCGCCGCTGCTCTGCTTGCAACAAATCTCAAGCTCCAATCGCATTACAAACTCTCATTACGCGCTATCCACCATTTCAATCTCTTTAACAATTACTCGATCTTATTTAATCAATTTATGGTTACTTGATGGCCGCCATTCGTTTTGTAGTGATTAAATGCGCGGTTAGCAGAAGCCAAAGGCGACGGATTAGCTTGTTTGTAATAATGTCGTAAACAAAAATACCGCCAGATCATTATGTCGACACTGCATTTTTCGATAACCTAACTTAACCTGAAATAATGGAACTCCTTTGTGCGGTTTTCGGAAGCTTAGCCTAACCTAATTATTAAATTAGACATTGAAACGTTGTCGAAACTCTCAACTCTTAATTATCAAAACAGTGAAACTAGTACCTAGGTATTTACTTAAGAAATGCGTGACTTTTCTGTGTTTTTGGTGGTCATATAAGGTGCTGACCTAATGTGCTGCCGTATTCAATTTTGCGTGAAAACTTAGATACCTACCACGTCTCCCTCATTTCTAATGTCACAGGCAGTTATAAACAACTAAAAAAATGCCTTTCTTTCCTTCACAATCATTTGGCAACCCCGACTGAATGCTCCTCTCCATGTCCATTTGACTTGACTGCGATAGACTAAAGGCCCAGCTGACCAGAATCAACTGAACATGAGCACAATATTGACTCTGGACCTAAGTTACCAGAACATGCCATAATTGACCACTTGCCTGCTGACCTTTTGAGACGCAATTGACCAATCCCAAAAATAGACTATATGGACCCAATTGAGCAAACCCAAGACCCAATTGGTCCTGGTCTTAGCTCCCATTGACCATATGCCCACTCGACTCAGCCTAATTAACCATGGGTCATGGATGCAATTAACCAACGTTACAATTGAGCATGAGCCTTGGGCTCAATTGACTTTGGTTTGGACCCAATTGACCACTTAATTCACCATTGGCCACTTGACTTTGCTCAATTGATCCAAATTTACGTTGAGCCCAATTGTCCATACCCAATGAGCATGGCCGAATTGCCGTAGAACCTTTGGAATGGGATTGTGTGCGTAAGTGGCGTGAGATAGGAGGTCTAAAGAAATGTAGGGATTTGGTTGATATTTAAATAAGCCCAACTCGGTTCGTTCTAGTGGATGATAAAGTTTGGAGTTAATATTTGGAAGGATTGAGATAGAAAAGAAGGTGGATGAGATGGGCTTAATGAGAATCCAGGCTCCTTGGCCTTCTCAGCCGCTCACCGCCGCTCTTCCTCCCTTCAACCCAACGTCTGTTGAGGACAGGTTTTTCTAGAACGGCATTATCCCCGTCCTCTCCCTCACCTACTCAGATACTCAGATCATACACTCATTTTATTCACAGCGTAATTGCCTATTGTGGATTGGGAAATTGGAAATCCAACTTCTGCTCCGCCTCCTGCTGGAATGAGACGAGTTTACCTCCTTCTCCAAATCCAATGGCTCACGCTGCTCTACTCCAGGTTCGTGTCTTTTCTTCACTTTCTCTATTTTTCTTTCCAAAGAGTTTCCGCTCCAAGGCTTCAACCTTCACTTTCCCACTTCGCCCACTCCATTGGATCATTCACTTCCTTTCCGCTCTTTTTCTCTAAATGACTCCAAATTAAATGAATTGATCTGCATACAATTAAGTCGGGCTTGGGGCTGGATGTGAATAACCTTGAGGATATATGCTTTGGGAATACAGGCTCTTCTGGCACGTTCATGCCGTCATAATTAGTTTACTATTAGGACAATTGACAAAATTACCATTTTGGAACTCAAGTCTACGTCAATTGGGCACCGGGGTGTAGATGTGCTAAACTGTCGCATTAGTATCGTGCCCTAATAAATCACAGAAAAATATGAATTACATTTTTTACTAATAAATTGTACTGAATTAAGGGAGAAACTCGCCGTAAAGCTACAATAAAACTCTGAGGCAATTGCTTGGGGGAGCAGGTCATAACCCGAAAAGTTCCTTTAAAAATTCCCTTTGACCTAAACTGTTAATGGGGTTTGGTTTGCTTTCACTTAATCGTTACTTCGTTCCAAATATTTTGAAATTTTACTACTAAAATTAGGTTAGGTTTGCCTATTTAAACCAGACAAGCTTAGTTGAGGGTAATTTTTAGTAAATTGAAGAAATATATCCCTCTAGGAACTTAACCGTGCTCTGTTCGAGTGAATAATGCACACTGAGCCGAATTGTGGCCAATGTGCAGGTGCACATATCCCAATTACCATCTTAAAATTGTCTTTGATGATTTTCTTTAATTCTTTCTCAAATCCTAATTATATTGTTTATTTAGAGCCGACGGGTTTAAAGGGAAGAGTCACAGGAATGTATCAGAACTGCTGGATAATCTCCTCAAAGGATATGACAACAGTGTACGGCCTGATTTTGGAGGTAAGAGAGCTTGAGATTTCATGCCATGCACTCTGGAGCTGCCTACCTAATAATGCCCGACAAGGTCGGTCATAATAGTGCCTTCCATTCGTATTAGTTACTGTTCGTAAATCAGTTCTTGTCTCAGATTCGGGATCGGCTCTCATCAAGCTCTACACAAGGGTTTCGTTGGTTGTTAATTAGATGGACTTATTCTCTTGTAATAATAATTCCTGGAACTCTGTTTTCATAATACCGAGTTGACGGAAATAAGTGAAAGGAAGAGCCTGTAATCTCTCTTTTAGTTTTTTGACAAGCTTAGCCGCACTACGGCCGCCGCTGCGAAGGAAATGGAGAGAGAGAACAAAGGGAAAGTTTGGCCTCGTGTAGTTGCACTTGGCATTTTCACTAATACTTTTTGCTCCAAATAATAGGCTTTGAATTGAAATGTGTTTCAGACGTGAGTTGCTTAATTTTGAGAAAGAGCGGATAATACGGAAACCAATTGAGCCTTGTCAACTCTGAGCCTGTTGTCTACGGGGTTGAATTATTTTTGGAAATATCCTCATTTCCTTATTTGTTAAGTACGGATCGGTGGATTCTGTGAATAAGTGAATTATGCCAATTTTAGTTTATTCCCATATTATGTTGAGATGAATCTCGATTCACTTTCCTGAGCTGTCTAATGAATCGTGCTATGGAATTTGACTAGAATGAGAAATGAGTGGAAAAAAGGTAATGGCATACAAAAGCCTGTCTTGGGCTCAATTCATCGTGGTTTTCTTGGTTTTGACTTGACTCCATACACAGCATGGTGCTCTCAGAACAATCTCATGACAAAACATAGCGTAAAATCTTTCACTGCGTAAAACAAGATAAAAAGGTAAATTATGCGAATAAATAGCGCAGGTTTTCCTTCCAGTACATGAACATACTGACAGAATACCTGGAATTCTTGTAGTGCCTAGGCTATTGCTACGTCCAAAGCCGATAAGCACTAGAGAAACCGTTGCACATCACAGCTTGTTTCACTGGGAAGAATAAACAATGCAGCATTTTCTTATAAAAAATATAAACCCGCGACAAAAATTAAATCGTGTATAATTTGAGAATTACCTGAAATAAATAGCCAGTATTGTCTACGTAATGAGAATGATATGTTTTTATCCTGGCTTTGAGTTGTCTCGTTAAGGGAATTTATGCTATGTTTTCCCGTATTTCAAAGTAAGTACCTATTAAGTTTTGTGCCTCGTCTCGTAGTAATCTGTAATAGGTAACATGCACGCTACGTTTCATCAAACTTTTTTGCACCCATGGTGTTTACCATTGGGGCTTACGAGCTTTCTCCATGGATATTTACCAGCTTTCTCCATGGGTTTACCATGGGTGTTTTCTAACTTTTTTCTTGGGTATTTACCGGCTTTCTCCATGGGTGCTTACAAACTTTCTCCACGGATATTTACCAACTTTCTCCATAGGTTTACTATGGGTGCTTAACTTTCTTCATGGGTATTTACCAGCTTTCTCCATGGGTTTACCATGGTTGCTTACTAGCTTTCTTCTTGGGTATTTACCAGCTTTCTCCACGGTGTTTACTATGGGTGCTAACGAACTTTCTTCATGGGTATTTACCACCTTTCTCCATGAGTTTACCATGGGTACTTCCTAACTTTTCCCATTGTGTTTGTGACCCTTTTCTTTACTTGAACCGACACATCTAATCTGTATTTATATACACAATTTCCCACAATATTCTGTGTGCTCCTTGTTGTCGTGTCTCATGGGAGGGTTTGGGGAGGTAAGCGAGCGTATTTGTGCGATGCTCTGGCCGCTATAACTAGGTTTTGTTATAAACTATGTCAAGATGAATGAAGAACTCTTGATAGGAGATTCTATTCTTTGCCGAACGAGGCTTCCAAAAATGAAGCCTGAGTCAGCAGAAGGATCCTTTTTTCTCTATAATCCAATCCACCTATCTCTCTCCATATCTTGTGTACAAGGCCCAAAATGTCCCTCCGCTCCTGACTGATGACTTGTACATACATAATTCCCATGCTCCTCGCCCGCAATTGATTGATGTGCACCCGTCCATGCATACTAACAATCCCGTCTTCTCACTCGGATTTCATCTTCAAAAACACTTTCTGACAAACTTGATCTACTTTCAGCTCCGCTCACATCTGTTCCACAAATAAGAGGACGGAGGAAAGGTCGGGAGCCTAAAATCATAAAAACCTGTCCATAAAATAATTAGTGTCATAAAATATGGAGTACAGCGTGTACTACTCCGAGCACGGGTAGCCCTAGAAACTAAAGCAATTTCGGCTCCACGATTCAATTTCTCGGCCTGCTGCTGCTGCAAGAGGACAAGAAAGTATAATCTCTTCCAAATTGAAAATAAAATCTTTAGATTTTTTACGGGTTTTGTGGGTTATAAAAGTGTGAAACAGAATATACGCAAGAACTGCTTGGGATGCTAAACGGCTTTTCCTGAAATGAGCACAAAGTACAGTAAGGTAGTGCAAATGGGTTCTACGTAAATAGTTCACTAAAAAAATCCCACGAAAGAAACACTTACATACGGCAAACCTAACCTAACTTTCGTCTAATAAATTCAATATAAAAAGACACATGTCTGCACAAGGCTAGCCTAACTGAATATAACCTTAATCATAACTTACTATTAGTGATGCCCCGAATATCGTTTTTTCGCCTTCGCCTAATAGCAAATATTCGCCCTGCAATATTCGCCTGATATTCGCCCGCGGGCGAATAATTTTTCAGCAGCGAATATTCGCAAAATAGCGAATATTCGCCTAAAACGAGCGAGTATTCGGCCAAAATAGCCGAATATTCGGCAAAATAGCCGAATATTCGGCAAAATAGCCGAATATTTGTCCGAAATGAGCGAGTATTAGGCGAATATTTGTTATTCGCCATTGGGCCAATGTCTGGCCTGAAAAAGGGCGAAGGCGAATATTCGCCAAAACGCCTTCGCCCATGATTTCATTCTCCTTTATTCGCCCGGGCGAATATTCGCTGCATCACTACTTACTATTTGAGGGATATTCTTCTCGGGGAATTATTTCCCCGTCTCATGCCGGCCTACCGACCTTCTTCGTACGGAGGCTACCTTATTCAACGACGAAATAGGATTTTTTTTCTCATGCGAGGCCTTCACATGAATCATGGGTTTAGGCCCAAGAAGCCGTCTGGAGCCATAATGTGAATGTTGATTAGATGCAATTAGGTTGTGTGAACTGCTCACGATAAAGTTTGGAATTAGAAGCGTGGAGGAAAATGGTGCGTTTAGACGAGGACATAGTTGGAATATTATGAGGATGCTAAGGCGGAGAAGAATGGGTGAGTGGGTGGGCTCTGTAGTATTATGGCTTGTGAAAAACGGGCTTTTCTTCTGCTCCCAAACTCCGTCTTACCTGCTGGAACTCTTCACACACAACTCGACAGCCTTTTTCAATGAATGAGCGAAAATTGTGGTGAGGCATGATGATCTAATAAAAATTTCTCAAGATGCATTCACCCCTCATCATTTAATAGACTCGGGCCTCTCATCAGAGGATCAAATGAAAAGTAATGGTAATGTTCCAAAATCATGACGGAGATTCTGCAGGGTGGCCGTAGAGAGCCATAGTAAGGCTACGTGAGAAATGGCAGGAAAATGGGGTCCGAATGATTTTCAAGTAATCTCCTTCCTGCCCTTTAGTTCAGCTACCGTAGAATATAGGCTACTACGCTATTCCGTTGACCTGGTATTTCCAATTCGCATATTCCTGTAGCATTTGCCATGCAGTCACCCTGTACTTCTACTCTTGTTCCATGTCTGGTGGAAATGATGAGGGACTCTAGGTCAAGGCACATCATTCAAGTGTATTATGGAGCATGAAAATTGGAAATCAATTGCTCTATATGTAGTCTCACTCAAAGTTCTAAAATTACTTGCGTCAGACCTCAATCTGGTATTCTTAAATTGGCATTACTTATTATGCCAATTTTGTACCATAGAGCTGCTCAGATCGAGTTGGTAGATCATTAGATTAAGATTGAGTGGCACAAGGCACAATGCTGACTTGCCGTTTCGATTTTTGGCGAATGTTGCTGTGATGTGGGATAAAGTGGAAGAAAGCAGGAATGTGTTCGGACAGATTATTCGCAACGTTATAGAATTGTCCAATTTCATTTTCCTGTAAGCAGCTCTGCACAAATAACTATTCCTATAAATTATTCTTGTTTCAGCCTATGCTAAATACATTTTATAAAGTTAGAAACATATTTACAGCATTCATTCTTTCTATTGTCAGGTCCACCGACGATTGTGGAAATTGACATAATGGTGCGGAGTATGGGTCCAATCTCCGAAGTGGACATGGTAAGTACACCCTCGTCTTTTCAATATGCAATATTCAGCTTGTTTTGGTACGAGATTCCTCCAAAAGGCAGCGTCTAGGGACATTCTAGTCTTTTGAAGTCTGCACTAAATCCACATAGCCAAAAACTGAAAGGGTTCAAGAAGCCAAAAGTATTACAAAAATCGGAAACAAATTTAGCTCCAAACCACAGCCCATTATAGATTATACACAGTTGAAAGAGCGTTCAGGTTTACGAACTTTGAAATCGACGTAACTACTGAAGGGACTGGGCTGGACAAAGACTCGGACTTTTCATTGTATTGTGAACTGAAGAGGGTCCTCGTCTATTTGCATTGGCACAAAAGTCTGGAGTAAATAAAGTTTAGCCCGTCGACGCTATGATTTATTTTGTATGTATTTTATTCATGATATTTGAGCCGACTGGAAAAGAGAGTGAGGGAGGATGGGGAAAAGTGATTCCTCGAGGGACGCTCTGACTCTATTTGAACATTACTTCCATACTTTCCCTTTCTGTTTCCAAAAAATTCCAAACTCAGAACCTCTGACGAAATTGGTTTTGGATTACTGTTGATTCCTAATCCAATTCGCCACTTCAGTCTCTCTGCTGTGTCTACAGTATGTTCCTCACATCTCACTCGGATTTTCTCCACTCAGCAAATTAAAATGATGTAGTGCAGGTGCATGGATACATGATCATAATCACGGTGGATTTTTGTTATACAGAGCGGTTGTTATAAAATTATTTATATTTATTTTATTATACGGGGAAAACTTTCGAATGCCACTTGCCGTATTTCGTTCGTAAGATGTCCGTTGAAATAGCTGATTTTAAGTGTGAGAAGTGTAGTTTTAGACCAGAAGGGTCTTATGGGATGACCCTGTCCGTCTGTCCGTCTGTCCG
>JAQFXY010000369.1:0-31825 GCA_034693865.1 Ceratophysella sigillata | reverse complement strand
AGGTTAGGAATCTGCCGGAAATGTCTGATTATTTGACTGAAAACTCTAATATTTTGAGGGCCGACTAATTATAAGCCTTAGTTAAAGTAGCAGGCGTATCTTTGCTGCAATGTTAGTAATCTATTCCCGACAGTGACAGTGTTAAGCATAACCTTAAATACTAGTGTTACACATTAACAATTTGTAACTACAAATGACTAAAATCTTGGTTTTGATGCGGAATTACCCAAAGACAAATTGATGTTCCTTGTGAGCCAAGTACTGTGGGATTCAAACAGGCTAAACTACTGGTTCTGGCAGAGCGAAACACGGCAATACAAATGGCAAAACATGGCATTATGTTTGAACTCGATGTAATATTTACAACTCGTGTGTTCTGCTTTAAACCTGCTTTGGCAAGTTTTGGTTGGATTTTGGAATAATCAAAGGTCCGAGTGGACGAACAACTGCAAATAGTTTAAAGACTATGTATGTAGTTCAAAGTTGGGTAAAACTATGCGGAGCGGAAAGTAATATTATGGGATTGAGATACGGGACACAGATACAAAAACAAAGCAAAAATGATTGAAAGTTCAGAACTTGTAAAAGTAAAAACTATTTAAAGTTGAAACAGATTGGACAGAAAGCAACGACAGGAGAGATTGATGTTTGTTAGAAAAACGAGCCCATATGGAATTGTTCTCTTTATTTGTGAACGCACCCCAGCACGTTTTCTTACCCTGGCCATGAGCCGGTGCTTCCTGGCTTTAAGTTTTTCCAAATCCGGCACGTCGAATACCGACGGCGTATGATCGTAATTTGATTTACCAAGTAGTTTGTAAGAAATGTGCCGTAACATGTTGTCTCGCCTATTTGAAGTTAGCAAATCTCCCAAATCCATCACAACCTCGGCAGCACTCTTGACCATAGACGAGACTCGTTTCAAAATAGTAGGTCTCCTCTTCCTTTCAGCAATCAACTGAAATGTCTACGGTAGTGCATACAGAGAGTCAAAGTAACGTACGAGACAAGGCAGGTTAGCATTTATACTTATACAGTCACAGACATTTTACTGCCTTTTAATTGCACTTAAGGATTTTCCGCAATTACCTTTTAAGTCATGTTCGAGTTCCAAATTAAACAAAAAGTGCAAAGTCATTGACAAGAAAAACCGCAAACCAATAACGAGCAAGCATTAATACAAACAGGCAGAGTGCATAAACACTTATTCCTGTGATCTACCTCGTGTCAAATTCTAGAAATCCACCAAACTCCACCATCTTCTACAACATTCCAAATCCGCCGAATTAACAATGTATTTACCTGCTAGTGAGCTCGACGAGAAATAAACACAGATCTGCTTACCTTTCTTGGCAACGCAACGCTTGTCCCGTACCACTGGAAAAGTGCATTCCAGAGCGTCTTTGGAATTACTTTGAAATCACGGCCTTCTTCGATATCACGCCGAACTCGACCACCTTCGGATGTTAAGCACGGAGTCTTTTGAATGGTTTGAGTTGTAGGAGCAATCAAAGACGAATTATCAATGGCTTCAGGCCGACGACGTTTGATTCCTTTTCCATTTAATGAGCCGGTTAATTGTCGACGGCATGTTGACGGTGAGTTAATTGGACTAGGCGAGCTACTGCAGGTGGACCGACTGCACAAGAGAAAGCTTACTTAAAATCTTGAAATGCAATTAGAAACTCTAATTTCTAACTCTAAAAATTAAAAGGAAGTGAGTAGCAACAGTCAGTTACCTCGAACTGTCCATTGTGACTAGGGACAGGGAACTAGAGCTTGATTTTCCATTTGGGCTAAGAGCCGTTGGACTTGATCCTGTTTCTCGATCTACATCTGTTAAAATTCGCGTTCATTAGCTTGGAAATCATTTAATTCTGACGTTGAGCTAAACCTAACGCCTAAATAATGTATTAAGATATAACGCACCATAAGGGACAATACCCGTAACCACAACATTCTGACTACAATCCATTGCAACTGTCGATTCGACATTGGATTTTTTAATTGACCAGCACCGACTTGAGCTTGAGGCCTTAGTGCCACCAGTATTTCCATTAACTCCATTTCCATTACTGTCACTGAAACTGGAGATGCTATTGCTTTGACTTCCAATACTCCCAACACTAAAGCAATGGAACCCCGAACATTAGAGCCAAAACCAAGAAAACGAGCTCGGGCACACGGTAAAGACAACTGCATAATGTATACTTACATTGAGCAAACTCCGCTGTCACTGTTGCTCATGTACGTCAAACTCGGATTAACATAGTTCAGCCAAGTATTCCACCATTCAATAGAGACCAAATACCATATTTGACCCGGCAGAAGCCCACGCTTCTCTTCTCTAGCTAACCATGCTGTAATGACTTCAAACTCTTCAGTAGGATTCAGCGGTTTCAATCCAAACACAACCTGGCAAACCTGGATACCGAGAAAAGGAAATAAAGTCAATAAGATCCTCTGATCCTGTATGGCATTCCTCCTCCAACATTAACTTATGTATGTGCATAAGTGGGACCAACCTGATAGATTAACGCCAAAAACTGTTCCGGTAACTGACTCGTGAGTGACCATTCTAAATATTCGACAACAGTCATTGCATCTCCTCGAACTTTCTGGAATATTTCTTCCACAAGCGCTGCATCCTCTTTGATCAAAGTGAAGATTATATCATCACTAGGACTGTCAGATAAGTTTTCTTGCATCACCAACTTCATCACCGACACCATGTGGGAAACTTCGGCCAGAGAGAGCACGCCGTCCTTATCTTGATCGAATATTTTAAAGCAAACTGTCGAGAAAAATATATTCGAAAGTGAATACATCTCACGATTTAGTTACAATTACAATTTCAAGTGTGAAGACAAGCAAAGGCGAAAAAATTACATTTTTGTCGTTCCAAAGCCGGTCCGCGTCCAGCAGCAGAAATTCCACAGGCCATTTCTTTGAAGTCAATATGCCCATCTCGGTTCTCATCAAAAGCATCTAAAAATCCTTGCACAATACTCTGTGGGAGAGGCGGTGACACTAAAGGAAATAACGTTGCCAAATCCATTTTTCCAGTTCTCGAAGTAGAATGCAGAGTCCAATAACGCTTCTCAAGATCGATGATATCTTCCTCTTCCACTGAATACAAACACGGCAACAATCATTTGAGGAACTCTGCTTATAAAAACCCTGTCAACTTACAATGAGTAACTCCAGCGAGTGTTTGATAGAACGTCGGAGCATCATGATCGTCTGACAGTTTGAATATGTTTAATCCGTAGGCACCAGAACTCGAAGACGCAGCCTGGAAGTCTTTTCCCAAAAGCCAAGCCGAGATGGAAGTGGCAACTGGGTTGTCACTAAGCCAGACGTAGAACTCGTCGTAATCAATTTGCGTATTCTATGCATTTTAAAATATAAGAAGAACTTAGAACACTATCGCACATAGCCTACTAGAATCAAAGAAGCACAAGAACAAATTAAGAATATTACACTTACAAATTGAAACAATCTGTTCAGAACCACATCCGGAACGAGAATACCTTCAATCTCTTCTGTGAATCGAGACAAGTCGTCTCTGGTGACAACGACACCATCTTGAGAGTACATGTAGAATATAACTGTTGACCAAACGGAAATGAAAAGCCTTAATACTGGAAGTTTATAACAACCTGTTAAGCTCGCAGTGGGTTCAGTGTTTTTGCTTACAACGAATTTTCTCCTCAGTTGTTCCTTTCGTGAGCAGAACAAGACCCGCAATAAGATCTTTGAAAAGGATTCCTCTAGAGCTACCACCACAAGCACCAAATATGCACTGTAAAACAAACACATTATTTGAATTTCCTAATTATGGAATTCATCTCTTTGGATTTACCAGCTTCTAGCCCCTAAGTCCTAACGTTATTTTGATTTGCTGTGATAATACTGAACATGGGACCCAAAGAGAAACTTACATCAGCAATTCGAACTGGAAACAATTCTCCAAGAACATCCCGGGCAAAAACTTGCTTCGTAATGTAGCTGTTGTGAGTGGCAACCCGACTGAAGGCATCCGAAAGTCGATTGTTTTCGCTTTCAGTAACTGGAAATCATATCACAGTAAAATTGGCGTTTTAAGATTCGTCACTGCATAGTAGTGCAACCTCTTATCGTTCTCATAACAATTCAAATAAAAGTAAGTACAGCAAAGTAAGAGTGTCTAACTTACGTCTGGTCCGAGCCTCCTCAAACGTAAACATGGTGACTTTGGCCTCCTTCGAGTTCCAAGCCGATGACAACGAGTTCATTATCGACTTGAACATCTCTTTGGCGTCTGACTATGAACTATTACTTCGTATTGCACACTGGAGTAATTTTATAGTCTTCAAAGACATTGAGCTTGAACACAGTTTCTGAGACTCATCATTGCCTTACGGAGCCATTTCGAAGAACTATAAATTAAGGTTGAGTCGAGAAAATCTTGATCCTGAGATTTCTTGAATATTAAAGCATCAGTACTACGTCACTCGGGAATTGTAGAAAGCTTCACATTCAACCTGATTAGCGTACTGCAACAAAATCAGAATACATCTCATTAAGTACAAATTAAACCTTGATTCCAGTTAATAATTCGATTAGGCTTATTTTCGCGCTAATTCGAATATCACGCCAGCAGCAGTCAATGTTTAAGCATAGCCATTTTCTGTTCAGCCTTTTACCCTATGTAGTACCTAATGTATGCTCGGGTTGAGAGTCGGGTCTTATGCTCTACACTGCATGTGTTAAACTTAGATACGAACGTTACTGGTAAAACGGAAACTAGTTTTATCCTAATATGTGAGTCCAGGCATGTATTGTATGTATTACTTAAACATGTTACAAGAACAAGTGCATCATCTAGAGAGTCTAATCCAAATCCCAACTAAATACAATCATTTGTGCAACGTATCAACTAGCCGATTCATACCAGATAACACTCAACACAACATTACTCCCTATTCCCTTGCAACTTAGACAACTCTTAATTCTTAACTACGTAATAACTAAGCAGAAATCACAACGAACAGATTTTTTTCCCGAGACCATACTCACTCACACTGGTTCAATGAAGCATATTGTACATGTATCAGCAGTTGCATTAGACATTTATTTATACAACATTAGGATTAGCATAAGCATAAGCAGCTAAAAACATGTACTTTCGGACATTTCCTTTGACACAATTAAACGGCAGAATTAATAAGAGCTCGAATAAAAATACCGCCTGTCTGACTGGAAGTCCTTGGCGAAAAGCGATAAAAGATACACAAGTGAATTCGTGCTAAATTACACGTTCAACTACAGACAAATTGTACAGGAGGTGACTTGCTAACGGCTCTATTAGTTATTCGTAAACAAGACATCAAATTCAGAAAATAACATATATAGGATATGTGAAACCTTTAATTGAAACTCGAAACGCATGAGTTCGTAGTTCAGGAGCCACATACACAGATATGCCAATAATGGCATGACTCCTCTACCTGCACTCAACAAGTTCGTAAAGGTTGGAAAGTAATGCCTGACGTGACAGCCCAAACCAAATACAACGAGTTGCAGTAAAACGAGTTGAGTGTGAGTATTGACATTAGTCAAGATTAAATTACAAGACAGACAGTAAAACAAAGAATGCACATACATACCAATGTGGGTTCTCATTTCCCATCCTCGGACTGTGGATGCATACTGTAAGGTACATTATAAGCACAATATCCTGCCTGTGAATATTATTAGTTCGAATATTTTAAAATAAACTATTTCAGGTTACTATGTACTTAGCTGTAATCAATTATGAGTTTGACAGCAGATGTCTCTTTTTCAAAATACGCTTCGTTATTCACCACGATGTATAAATCATAATGCTAATTTCAATCGCCGTAAGAAATTCCGTACTTTCAGAATTGTGTCTTACTCTACTCGTTTTGATATGCATGAAACGTATTCAAAGACGCACTAAAGTGTTTGCACTAGTATGTAGAACTTCTAGGCAAGGTACTAATAACACAGATCAGGTATTAGTGCTTGTTAGTGTACAACTGTAATGGAATAATTATCTTAGTTTATGAAATTACGCATTTTTGCTACAGTAAAGGTGGTTTGGCTGGCGGCCAGCTGACAACCATACTTTAAATAGATCAGCACAACAGATTACAGCGGCGTTTGTGTAGTGTGTATCATTATAAAAAGGGAAGGAAACCCACAAATTAACAAACAAATAAAATGATAACATTAACATATTATCACCTAATACTACCTGTAACCGTAGCCACAACATGAGCATCGTGCAATCTGTCACGTTCAATTATGTATCAATCCCATTCTATCATCTGTTTTCAAATACCAATGCACTTAAAATCAACTTGAATGGCTTGACTTTGGATCATGGTTTATGGAATCGGTAATCAGTACACATTTTTAAAATTGACACTGATAGAGCAGTTTGGCAGTACACAGCAGAAGCAGATATGAAATAACTTCGCATTGCCTCTGTTATTGATGTATGGGCATTATCAATCATGAACTGGGACTGGACGTATGCTCCTGCTTGATGACATGGGCTATCTAAACGTCTTCAACAAAAGCGAATTCTTTCGATCCACGTGCCTTTCAGCATTAATAAAGCAATTCTAGCACACAGTACACGGAAGGCATAGTACCAGCTACGTAGCCTCAATATGGACTTATATAGATATTTATGGACATTTTGCTTCCACTCGACTACACTTTGCTCAGTGACTTGGCTAATTGTAAGTGTAATACAAATCTACATCAGAGAAAAACAATTATACTGCAGCAAATAATATAATGCAGCTACCAATTCGCTAACAACAGTGGAATTATACTGACCAAACTTTAAGCTGAGAAAGTTTGAAGATTTAATATTTAATATTTCATAACACAAAAGCAGCAAGCGTCTCTCGGTGTTCCCAACTACTAAAGTTGAAAGTAAACGCAATAAGTGATTACTCGCGTGCATCAATTGGCATTCAAGCTTATTATATAGGTTTGCGGAGCTAAACATAAATATATGATTCGATAATACGGGTGACCAAGGTCATTTACCCGAGCTTGGACCATTATATGATACCTACTGTACAATGTTATTGTTATTATACTTACACGTAAGTCAACAACATACTAGGAATATGCTGGAGTTTTGCCAAATATGCTACATAGGTTCAAGGAGCTTCTAGAAATACAAACATTGAAACTAACATCCTGTACCTGAACAACAATCCTGCTGTAGAACTGATTTGCTCATTGACTGATGCACCATATTCACATTTCATAACGGTCAAGTAACTAGATAATCAATTTAATGTAAAATACGTCACTAAGTTTAGAAGTTTTACTGAGAAAATTTTAGTAAGTACCAGAGGATTGCTGGGTACCCGTGTAAAAAACAATACAATGAAATGTTAATATGGCGCGGCAGGATATCCACGCAGTATAACCGATTACCACGGTGAACTTCCTGCAGCAAATGTAAATTAACAATTAACGCAGATGAATATTTTCCTTACAATAGACACTATCTTTACCTTGGAACTCTGTTGCAAAATAAATGAAATGATTTGTTGATGAACGTTAATCGATTTTTTGGCAAATATGTAGCTGCTAATTTTCTCAGGAACAGGATATGAATGAGCCCAAAAAGGTAGAACTTCGCCCTAAAGTTTCCAAATTAAAAAGAGATGCAGCTCGCTTAAACGATGTACTTTATTGTACAGGTTCGTAGTAATACTTGACATAATGCATAATATCCTAGAGGAACTTTCCTCAATATTTGGGAAACGCGTAAAAACTACACCACAGAATAAATTGTAATTTTTTTAAATTATGCAAATGAAGCAACTGGTCATGTATCTGGTGTGAACTTCAATCCGAAACACAAAACAGACAACAAAGCAACAGGCTAGAGCTTAGCTGGACCATTTGTACGGGTAGCTGTACCAGCAGCGACGGACAATTTGTCCGCATAGCTTTATCAGCGTCTAGCTCTGTACACAGCTGCAACTGCAACGGCGAATTGTATGTTTTCTTCATAGCAAACAAGTGATTTACCAAATAAATTATCCTACGCCCTACTACATAGTAGCAACTACATAGAACACTCCTCGGCTGACAACATGCAGTTTAATTTTGGCCTTCTTTAACCTAACTGCCAACTCGGCCGCTCAGCAGTTCATATTTGACAGTTCATAAATATATTGCATTAACAACATACAACATACAGCCTCACTCAGTTGACACACAGGGAACAGGAAAATAATGAAGGATGAACGACGGAACCTTTACAGTCCCTGTACATGACAATTTCGCAAATATCAGCTAACTAAGCAGTTTGAGTTGTTCTCTTGCCAATTGCCCAGTCACCAGTATCACTCATGAGTGTTACATGCGAGTATGCTAAGTTTGCACTTAAGTAATTGGAATATGTTGTATGTAGTGAATGCCCAATTGAGAATTGAGAATGAGGGGATTCTTACGGTTCACGGGCGGAGTGGTTGTTTAGTGTTGACACGAGAGTTCCTGCTGAGTGCTGGACGTAGGCTGCGGAAGAGCTTTCCTGTCCGTCCTTCTTGTCAGCTCACGAGGATGTGAGTTGACTTGGCTGCAGATCACACAATCAAGAATCAAGAGCCTTCTCCGTCCCTCTTCTGCTCCGTCTCAAATAATAATCAGAAAAAATTGCCAAGAAAACTCCTCCCGATTCAGATACTCAATCAGCCCATGCACTTTCTACTACGATCCAGGAGCCGAACTGAACATGCCGCATTCTAGACCTACTAGCCATTATTACGCATTGACGATATGATTGGGGAAGTGGAGTAGGTTCTGAGGTTCCGCGTATCCCGTCAATGAGGATGAAATAGAACAGCATGTACACGTTGGAAATTTGGCCAAGTGGCCAATTGTAACAAATGCGGTAAGTCGACTCAGCTCCATAAGCGACATTGAGTTGTGGACCAGAAATCGTACGTGTAGATTATGGATGGAATTGTCCATGTGCATGCGTGTCCAATTTGTCCAGAGATTCATCGTCTCTATGCTAGTAATGTGGATTGGGAATTAACTGAGCATTTTTGCATGCTTTTCTTAACCGTATGGCAAGCCAAGCCTGCTCGAGACAGACGGAGACATAACATGTAAGATCGGATTTGTGTAGAACATTCTGAATTCGGAGCTTTTTTTGCATCATAATTAGAAAATGGAACTACTTAACTGTACTCTTTGATGGAAAGACATATTTAAGCACAGAAATCAAACAAGGACAAGGAAGCTGCTCAAGGCTCCACAAACATCTAACATTCACAACTTTTCCTGATTTTATTCAAGTAAATAGCTATATGCACATAATGATTTAAACATTTCCAGTTTGGAATGCAATAGATCACTGATCAGAACAAATGTCATGTATTGAGATCTTTAGTAGAATATTTGATTGTATGTACATAATGTATTAAGTACATGTGTAGCTATGTACGCATAGTAACTATGTAGTATATGTATTTATAATGTATGTAGTGAAAGCATTTCAGGCTTTCTAAATTCCAGTTTATTTCTATGCATATCTAGTAGATGTTCATTGGTTCATTTTTCCTTATTATTAAATACTTAAAGGACATTGCTCCATACACCATATTATTGCACCTTGCACCTAGGAGGGAATGTGTACACCGGACTGACGAAAAATGATAGCACCGTGTTTCGATTGACACGATGATAAACTTGTCCAGGTCAGATCTATTCAACGGTTAATTGTGTAGTAGTGTTTTATCAACAAATACCGTACCATGTCTCCGTCCATAAGACGTTCAATTCCACATACGTTTTTAGGTGTAAAATCGTGAGTAACTGTAGGGATTGGGTGCCTGTCTTAGTTGAAGGAATTAAAGCTCGTCATGGACGAATGACTGGAGAATGTTGAGACGCTTCTGGAGACTCTCCTTCTTGTCACTCGTCACTTTGGTCTTCCGAATGCTCTCCACCCGCTGAATCTCAGTCTGGACAAACTCGTCTCCTTTCTCCATAATCTTCTCCATCAACTTCATGTAGATTTGGGCATACTCCAGATTCTTGGGCGTGTCGAGGCCCTGGTCAATAATGGTCCGTCCCTGGACCAGCAACTCCTCTCGTCTCTCCTTATTCCGGATTTTCACAAATTCTGTAGCCAAGGCATCAAACTGCTCAATGCAGCCCGGGAGGCCCACGTAAACGCCCGTCGTCGCCTTGACGAACTGGATGATGTCGTCTGCCTTGAACTCTCCTTTGTACGTCTCCACTTCCTTGATCCCTTTCCGGATGAGCTTGAGAACTGGGAAATTGGTCGTCTTCACGTCAAAACGGTCAGCCAGGTCAGAATTGTCTTTCTCGCCATAGTCTTTCACATTGACTTCGGCTACCAGGAGATCCGTCACCCCGCGAGTTAGCAAGGACACTTTGGCATATTCGTCGTGCTTCTCCCCGTATGGATACGCCACGTCGAATTTTACTAGGACTGCACGGAATTTTGGAACAATCTGAAAAGTGTAATAATGGTTTTGTACGATATTGAATGGATTTCTCAGTAATTTGAAGGGCAAAATAGAATTTATACCGAAAATCGACAGAAAGATTCTGATTATATTTGCAAGTTGTTTCTAGCTTTTATTTTCAAATTGCTCCGTAGATATATGTATAATACCAATATTGAACATCAAATGAATTATTTTGTTATTTCGATATTAGAATCATTGCCATACGTATTGTAATGACAAATTGAACGTATATATAAATGCATGCTGCTATAAATTTCCCTGTAAGAAAGTTCACACGGCATACACTACTTACACGATCTTATTTGGTATGAATTAGATTGAAGAATGGGAGAAAGTCTGCTTTCTCCTGGCCGATAACTTCCAGTATTGGCATGCATTACTGATTGCTTATATATTGCGAATTAAGTACGACGCCTACTTGGCATAAAAATGTTTAACATTGTGCATGGGGGGGATACCGTTGTATTTCTTTGGAATATTTTCAGCATTATAACAAAAATATAGTGTATAGTCTAATGTGTCAACTAATCACTAATCACATACTGCCTATCGCTTTCCCTTAATAAATTCGAGTATTAAAATTCCGAGTTGACTGTCTTCGTGGTTGCAGCGTCTCGTAAGAATGACAATCAAAAGAGGAACACAATACTACGAGCGACTTATCATAATTTTAATCATAATTTTACTTGTCGCTATTATGATGGTTGCGCACTTTTGCGGTGGAAACAATTGGCAAATCCAGATTACCTTATCAAAGGAGAGCGTGTCCAGCGGAGTACAACCTTTACAATTAATGGCTTGGGTAAGATGCTGGAATGAAAGGAGTAGGATCGGAATCAGGAAATTAATCCGGTCCGTTGCTACAAACTTCCCCATCACCACAAATGTTCTAGCCAACTGTGCTAAACGAGCCACTTGTGGGAAAAGACGTAAAATTTCTAGATAAAACAGTTTATTGGATCCCCTGCTAAAGCCCGTCTCTCACTGACAATGATCACTTCGATCGACCTGAAAAGGAAGCGTGCCTTCTTACTGAAGTTCAGTCTTATTATGTCTGTCTATGCATGACAAGTATCCCCGTTGAGCGTAGCTATGTACTCAACTCATTAAATATTGAGACATCACTGAATTATTGACAGGAAACCTATCTCTTGAGGCTTATCAAGCGTAAGAACCCGGGTTTCCAAACCTCCCGAGAAGACACGGCAAACACACACTTTAGCTGATAGAAGAATGAGACATTCGGCGATTTTTTATTGGCCGATGAACAGTCTTACCTGTGAATCTCACCAATCTGATAAGCCAGTTTCTGGTGGGAAAATGTCTTGTCAAGAAAATTCCCATGCAAAAAACAAGAAACCCACTCATGGGATTACTCGCTTCTCCGTAGAAATTCATATTTCATATTTGGTAATTTACTGCGGTCATTTTAAGAATGCTTTTTCCAGCACAACTTTTATATGCCTTTCTTGATGGATGAAAGATCCGGTAATCCTATAGTGCGTATATACATACAGCTATACTCATAGCGATTTGACCAGCCGTAAAGATTACGATTTACAATGCTAGGAGCTGACCTTCAGTAGATATTTGCTTTAAAATTTTCACAGTATATGATAGAAATCCTAATGAACTGCTCCTGATCCAAACATATGCAACGGTTGTTTGTAATTTGATAGTGTCATTCAGAATGTGAGTAGCCGCCTGGCCAACCCACTCGTTGTGAGAGGCTCTGCTTTGTACTAACTACATACATACATACATACAGATGTACATAGATGCAATGCGTTGCGTGTAGAGAATGGCAATACAATTACCATGATTGAGTATAGAAGAAGATCACGCGCAGGGAAATATATTAAAAACACGTTAAATTATATAATGTAACGTATTATATGCAGGCGTTTTTTGTAGCACGACTTATGCATATCTCCATGCAAATACCGAACAATACAGATATATTGTACGTCTGTAATAAACTGGCGCTGCGAAGGGAATTTTCGTTGCTGCAATTGGAAGATATTTCGTCCTCGTTAGAAGCCCTCACAAATTGTAAAATGAAGAACTGCCTGAACTTTATGTATTGTATAAGTAGCTTCAAGTCCGAGGCTTTAAGGTAACACGTAAATCAATGCGCATTTTGGTCTCAGACTCGCCAATTGAGTCGAACGAACTTAAGTCATCGATACTACATAGATTAGGAATCAAAATATGCCGTAAGTACGGAGGGATGCATTCATGGTACATGGTCATTAACCGATTAGTTTAGCCTTATTCACCATCTAAACTACTTGGAATTCAGTCTAAACTGAAATAAAGCGGTTCTGCGTAAGTGAATTCGCCCGACCGCGACCAGGTACGACCGACCACTGGTACGTGGTTGCTGGTTGCGAAAATAAAATTAAGTCATTGAAACCTTTTATACAAAATCCGGCTCTAGGTACTAAACGCATGAGTAAATAAACAAGAGCAGAAAAGCAATACTGGTTGAGTCAGAATCTAATTATTCAAAACACTGTGTTACAGTGAAGTAAACATTTTAGCACATGGAATATATACCTAAACTACACGGGAACCGAATTAACAGGAACCCACTTGTCTTTTCATCGTCAATTAAAACTCGTATTACAATTTATAATGATAAATTAGTATTGATATACGTGTAAGGTTATTATTGATTGTATATTATATATAATATTTCATAAAAACAGACAAGTAGCGTATAGCTTCGTTTGGTAATGTGAAGAAAACGGTATATATAAGAACTCTACCCGATGCTGGCCTTATGTCCATTCTTGGTTCAATATTGACAAGAATCGGGATGGGGAATGGGAATACAATTAAAGTTTGTCTTCACTATAAAAATGCTTACAAAACAGGTAACTCTATGTCGACCCACTGATTTAAGCTAATAAGATAGAGCCTTGAACTCTGAACAAGATAAACTATGGAGCTATTGAATTTTACTAATAAAGCTAACAACTTCCACGTAAGCCCAAGTACAAATATGGATTTGGATTTTCTGACAATTCCTGTAACGTGCACCCTTGTGCCTGGACTACAATCACGCATAACCACGTTTATACATAGGTTCAGACTACATACATGCCTACCTATGTCGATGAGAGAAAGTTTTTTTTTCCCTTTTTAATCGAAAGTACGTCCTTGTAATCTCAGTCCCCATTTAATAGTTTAAATTATTTAGTTAAGAATTTTCCGGTAGATATTATCTGTAAGTCTTGGTAAAAGCCTCCTGACGTACATGTTAATTTGCGACTACACGTTTCCGTAGTAGTAGCCGCTAAACGAATGTCAGTCTTCCGTTATGATTCCCATAACGTCGTCAATAATAGAGAGAAAGTTTTTGAAGTGCTGCTCTTCACGAATGTCTATAGGAAAGTACTTTTTACGAACTAAGTTGTGGCCGTCAAGTATAACGGATGCGATTCCAGCAGTTTGGGCCAAGTCTCGATCGGCTGATCCTCTGCAACAAAGTTAGTTAACAAATTAGAAAATGTACATTATATTACGTAATTACAAATTTCGATTTTATATAGCTACATATTTGGGACAAGACGTTGAATATCTCTTACCGTTTATTATTTTCATATCGAAGTACATCACGTATATCGGAGTTAATGAAGAGGTGAAGTCTTGACTTATCGTCGTCACTCAGCATGTCGATTTTCATCATGACGTTGACATGCGGTATTGAGAGACTGACGTAGGAGACGAGCGGAGTAAGGCAGCTCCCAATGTATGAGTACCCATTTGTAGCTAGTCGACCATCCCTTATGAAAACCTGCCCAAATTCAACAAACAGTTTATTTTAACTTTGAGGTTTCAGTCAATCACCTCAAATTCGATAAATAGTATCTTGCAAGCTGAATTCATCGGACATTGGATAGATACCAAATAAAACGAACTTTGGCAATTTTCTCCGATTTGGAAAAACATTGGGAAGCTATACCTAACTCGTTCCCTATGCTAATAGTAGTTACATAGTTTTATATATATTTCAGAAATATTTTTTTAATTTTTATTTCAGCAAGGGCTTAGATTCTACGTCAGTAACATAAATTCATTTCAATTAAATAACTCTCTTAGTTTTCCATGGAATTTGTTTATGACTTACGACGCAAGTTCTGAAGTTCTTGACAACCAGCATTGCCGCAAATACTTTGAGAACGTTGAGATGAGCATGAAACTCGGTTTCACCTGGACAGTCAAAAATAAAGTAATCTCCTTCCCGAACTTCACCAATAGCACCAAATAACCACTCAGGATGTTCCAGTATATAACTAGATATAAAGAACAAAAATTAGAAAATTAAGCTGGTTTGACATTCCGAGTTGTATATACAAAATTCCCACGTACTTCAATATATGCTCAAATCCACCTCCTATGAGGTTGGATGACTCCTCATCCGCCTTCTTATATTCTTCTAAATTCAACTGATCCCGAATGTCGGCAATGGGCTGGTCGTAGACAAGAACGCCCGGACTAGGATCCAAATTCACAATTCGCATCTTCCGACCTCTTGACTCGGCATACTTCGCCATTAGCTTGCAGTAGGTGCTCTATTAGACAAGAGAATGACATGAATTCCGTACTGGAGAAAGTTGACTTTCTCCAAGTTTGCATGAGCACAAGACCGGGTTCACTGCCGTTCACAGTGGTACAAACAAATCCCTAGTTGTAGGTTATACAGAGCTGCTCACAAGCTAGTTGGCCATGACAATGGTCAATAGTTTCACGGAGTTTTGTCTACGTTTACTCTAAGGTCTTCCGCATTGTGATGTGTTAATGTAATTATGGCATGAAATGTGAAAGGTTGGTCGTGCTGGGTCATAACTGGTTATGGGTCAAGTCCCACTCGCTATGAGCAGCTCTGTTATGGCTCGGCCGCTGAATACAAATGTGAAGTACTTACTTTTCCGTTCCCTTTGAGACCCATAACAATTTGGGCGTATCGCATTTTCGATGTTCTCAGCTCTATTTATCCGCTCTAAAGTAAGTTTATGGACAAACTAGATAACTTCTGAGATGTCAATGGAACTAGCTATGCACTACTTTCCGACCTATACACGAAAGTCACTTTTATCACAAATCACAGCTCTTCTCGAAGAGTTCACAAAGTGTTCCGTCTATTTTTGAATTACAATTGGTTCTATGCTATAAAGTAGACGACCTAAGTTGGATTTAGGATTGTAAGTTGCTTGTGAGTCTTGAGTTCAGGGGAGCTGAATATGCATGTACAATCTGTACAATGCACAATAATTGCTACAAGTCATACTAAAGTCATGCAACTACATCCACAGTCCACAGAACATAAGAATAGAATTATACTGGAAAAGAAAGGAACGTGATATGAACCTAACCACATGCACATGACCAAACCGAAACCATCCACTGCACGTAATATTTTGAGTTGATCGGGAATAGTTGGACAGGGCTTTGGGATAAGGTAAGATGGAAGATGTGAATTGGGATGAAAGAGTTCCACGCCACTATACTACATACGTGTATTCACATGATGGGATATTGATATTATATGGAACACTCATCAACATGTGTAATGTGCAAGCGTCTCTATTTCAGTACAAGTATTCCTCAAGTAATTTGACAGCAAAAGTTAGGGGTAAAGTTGTAATGTACTGCGGGTAGTAATACTAGGAAATACCGCCAGAGCTTGTCACTTGCTCTGTATTAATTTAATTTGTAGGCAAGGGCAAGATTGACATTAGCACACACCTCTTAGGACAAGGAGTTGGTTTTGACATATGAAATTGGACATTGTACTTGATAAATATTTCAGTGATGCTAATAGAGTATTGCAGCTTATGCTGCAATTGGAAGAAGGAATGGCGATACTATCATTAATTTATTTAAATTATTTCCCAAAAATTTCCAATGAGCACCTTTGTGCAGATCTGGCATAGCATTATCATTTATCATGCAAGCAACTTTCCCCCTTAATGTGCTGGCCAATACGCTATGTGCAGCTGTGTAGAAGAGTTTCAAATATAAAGTGTACAATTGGTACTGTATATTTGGATATCAAATTGTTTAATACCACAACTACAAAATCTGTCTCTTTGCCGTAGTTTTTAATAAAATATAAAAACATATTTCTTGGAAAAGATGCTGCAAATTGATTTGAGCACTTTGCAATTTAAGTTCTCCCACATAGGCATTTGCATGACAGATTACATACCTACATATAAATCTTACGGCTTCACTTGCTCGTCATAAGCAGGTCCGTATAAATTCCTACGTTGGAGTATTGGGGTTAAGGCTATTGAGTTCGTTATGAGTAGCTCAGTCATGTGGGCAAACTAGGCTTAGCAGTAGGTATTTAAAAATTAGATTATTTACATCCTACTAATACAATCTATATATGTTCAGCCCGAAAATACATTTATCTCATCGTACGTAACTATATGTCTTATCAATCGGCCCTTGTATTCGGGTGCTGTTTAATCTTTCACAAAATTAGCAAAATGATCAGACATATAATAGAGAAACAAAAATAGGGCTCAAACGTTTTGTTTTGTTTCATTGGACAGTGCCCATGACCTCGACAAATCGCACGACCTTCATGAGCATTTCAAACATCGCAAGACAACGCAACAGCCTTTGCACCGTGTTTACCTATTAATTTAAACACAATGCTGCGCCTAAATTATATTTAAGTAGGAAATGCTTAATTTTCTAACTGTGTGTAGTATGTCGTAAATAGAATCCCAAATTACTCGACCAGTACCAGCAGCTAATTTAGCGTACGACCTTACATACGCTCCGTGCTACAAAGCCATAATATGATCTACGTATATGTACCTATATGTTTCTGACTAATCTAACGAAATATAAAATTAGTTTCCAGTTTGCACCCTCACACGCACGCGATACAGCGTAAAAAATTGAGTCTGTTGAATTTAGTTTTCAGTTTCTTGCGTTAAATTGAAAAGGAATATAAAGATGAAGCTCGAAACAGTAATAATACTTTTTTATTTTACCTGTATTAAAATTCTGTTAGCCCAAAATTCCGAGGAGCAAGAAACTGACATTTGCCTTCCATCAAATATTTGTGACCGACTCAAACTGTTGGACGACAGAAATGCAGAGCTTCAACGTCGGGTCAAGTCATTGGAGCAACCTGGTAAAGTACTTATATATGCAACATGCAACTCAAAACGCCACGCTCAGCTTCAGTTTTTAATCAATTTCAAGTGTTTTAATTTATGTGAAATACAATTCAGTTTGGAAAATATCTTCGGAGAATCTCCGCTGGTCTTCTTGCAGTGAGGGTCCTTGTCGTTGCTCAGCCCCGAGTTTTGTAGTCAACTGTTGGCGTCTTTCTTTAGGCTCCATTCCGGAAGAACAGACGCTGCCAAAGGACACAATTACACTGTAATTTGTGATGCCATCAATTTCGAAACTAAATAAATAGTGTAAAGTAGTTACATCAATCAGTGAGCTACTACAACCTAATATTTGATGCAGAGACTTGGGAACGAACAAGATCGCTTCTATCCATAAACACACGTTCAAAGGACTGTTCAAGCTTGTTCAACTGTAAGTAAATATATACATAGTCAGAGTGCGCTAAAAAGTATTGAAAATATTGTTTCTGTTTTAGAGATCTTTCGAATAACGAGCTGGATTATCTGCCGGAATCATTATTTGAGAAATTGGAAAGTCTAAAATTCCTGTAAGTTGTAAATTAAACTTGTCAACTATCGAACCTGAGAATTAATTTCCTCTACCAAAGCATTTGTTTAACTTCATTAAATTTTAAAGAATGATTCAACAAAACCAAATCCAGAGCCTCCCTGCCAATATATTTCAAGATTTGAAGTACTTGGAAACGTTGTGAGTTTTACGTTATTATACTTTTACGTGTGATACTTCGAAGATTCTTAGTTTAAGGTTGTATTTACACAAAACCTGGTTTACTCGTTCCATTAACAGAGATTTATCTGAAAATCAATTATCCGTATTTCCAACAAATCAATGGTCGGGGTTGAACTCTCTAACAATGCTTCAACTCTCTCGAAATCGACTGACTACTTGGAACAGTTTTGACGGACTGGCACAACTCGAAGAATTAGATCTCACACAAAATTCCATTTCCAGATTAGGCAAATTCAACACATTGAAACGGTTGAAACGGCTCAAAGTAGTCAACAATCAGCTACTATTTCTTCTGCCAGAAACGTTTCACGGTCTGGAAAAAATTGAACTTCTAAGTTTACAGAAGAATCAGTTGGGGGATTTACCGTTGGGAATATTTAAAGATTTGAAATTACTCAAGTCCTTGGATCTATCCGAAAACTTGCTTACTGAGGTTATAAACTCAACTCAAACCCCGTCGTTATTAAAGCAAACTCGAATAACTGATGGATATTCTGAAATTGCAGATAGTTCAAGAGCACTTCCAGGAATTGCCTTCTCTTGAAGAACTCTACATGGGAAATAATATGCTGGAACGAGTTGGAAACGCCAGCTTCTTCAATCTCCCAGCATTGGAACGCCTATTTCTTCAGGGAAACAACATTGATAGACTGGAAGCATTGGCATTTGAAGGGCTGGGCAATCTCAGCGTCCTTGTCTTGACGAACAATATCATTGATAGGATTGCACCAGGAACTTTTGGTCCAGTGTCCAATTTGACAAGGCTGTATGTTCAGTTTCCAAGCTCATGTTAGTGATTAAAATGTAAGGATTTAATATTTTGCATGAATAATCTCTTCTAGTGAGCTGGACAGCAACAAATTAGAATTCGTGGAAAAAGAGGAATTTGAAAACTTGAAACTACTGAAAACAATTAAACTCGGCAGAAACGTCTGGGACTGTGGCTGTAATATTTTGTACCTTGCGAAGTTAAGAAAGTTCCTTCATCACATTTCACATTAGTATGCATTGTGACCTTCGTAATCTGAATGTATGATGGTAATTTTCAGCTGGATTCGGGACCATTCACTTATTGTATTCGATAGTCCACCAAAATGTCGTGGCCCGGCTGAATTTGCTGGAAAACCCCTGTATTCAATGACTTTTTCAGATGTATGCGATGGACACTGGATGTCCATGCAAAACTTTCCAGCTCGTGTTGGAGTTGTAAACCAGAAATGAAGAACTTGTCGGTAAAAATAGGAATTGTCAAGTCGACACGATTTGCGGAATATTACATTAGACATATGCTCACCGATGCTGAACTAAGTGTATTAAACCTATAGAACTGCATTTATTTGTGATTTTAATGATATGATATCTACGAGTTCCTTGCGTGCATCATAACACCACTTGGTACTACGCTGAGTGCTTCCAAATGAAGAAAAAACGATTTGCCTGCCGCAGTTCCATATTGTTTGAACCAGTTTCATGAAAATGAAATAGTTTACCAGTGACAAATATTTATGTGAACGCGGTCTAGAAGTCATGCATCTTGTCAGCCTGACTGATCCGAATCAGCTACATTGTTATTGCGAGTCAGCGTCTTACAGCACTTAACCATTATGCATGCGTAATAATGTCGCATGGTAGCCCGACAATTCATAGTGGGCGACAATTCATAATGGGATGATTCATCATCCTAAAGTTTAGAGTAATATATTCAGATTCGTTAAACTATACCTCAACCATAATCAAATTCACTTTCTCATTCACACACTCATTTGGCATTCAGCCGCAGTCAAGGTTTAGAAATTGAGTTTGATTATTTTTTATGTTTGAAGTGTAGTTTAACGAATCTGAATATATTACTTTAAAAAAAGGGACTATGAATCGTCCCACTATGAATTGTCGCAACTATGAATTGGACTCTAGGGATTGTCACACTATGAATTGTCGTGGATTCATGTCGCATCAAGATAAATTGTAACGTATTATACAAAATCGCAAGTCTTCACAACAACACCGTAGCATATCTGACTAACAAATTGATGATAATGCGGCTTGTGGCATTCCGTTTCTAATTTTTGATATACATTTCCAGACTATTACACATAGCGCATTTAGTTTTTTATTACAACTTTCAACATTGTGAGATTACAAATTAGGGTTATTTAGAGTAAAGCTCAGTTAGAACTAGGGCGTTGTCTATTCGCTTTACAGCAACAAAATACAATAGTAAAAGTAAAAACATTTTTCAACAATCACTTTTACATGTATAACTTGTACATATTTCTGTTTAGTGTTTGCGTTTGTGCATTTCTACATTAATTAATTTTGAGTACTTATCTGCTAGCACTTTTGCTCTACAATGTGTCCCGGTTTTATTTGCTATTGTTCCAAACTATTAATTTATCCAGGCGGTAATAAGCCATGCAGGCGTTTCCAGTATCAGGTCATAAGATACATTTATACATCCCTTTATTCTGGCTTCCACGCGATAATATATTTATAATATCTGTAATAGTTAACATCTAACAACAGTAAGCAATGCTATGCTATGCTGCTTGCTATGCTATGCTGTGCTTGCTTGTGTAGTCATATAACAATTGTCAATACGGTGACAAGATGAATGTATTAATAATATAAACATTCTCATCAGTAGTGTGAACATAAAACAATCGAATATGGAAAACACAAGTACGAGGGACAACGTTTTTTTAAAATCTTCCATCTTCGCTTAAATCGCAGAACAATTGTCTGGTCAAATCAGGATTGGACGGGACCGAGCATTTTTTAGAATCTTCCGCATACCGACGACCTTCTTGTCAGTATTACTTATTTAATGTAGATAGGCGTGAACAACACTTGAATCACACATTTGCAGACTATTATTGCCATAGAATTTTGAGCGGAGTAATTCCCAATATTACTTAGAATTCATCGCACAATTTCTGAGCTAGGGTCAGATTTTTTAAAGATTCTGTTTGTTTGATTAACCGAATAAGATAAAACAGAAAGACAATAAACTATTTGTACATGTATTTGTCCTTTAGAGTTTTTAAAACGTATGGAGCGACACAAGAAACTAAATCTCGATACGACAACGAATATTAATCACTTCGAGTTTATTTACAGCGTTCTCGCCCAATTAATTCAGGTTTGAGTGGTACTCTGTACCTACCAAGTTGAACACAGTAAAGTTGGGCATATATTCGAGGCAATCTATACATATTTATTTTAAACTCAGCCATTCACGTGCACATTCATGTCTCGTCAGTCTCGTAATTGGTTATGTATTGAAGGCCTCTTTATTAGGGCAAGAAAAATGGTTAGCAGTTAGCATACCAAACCATAAATCCTTCTTGAATAGTTCACATATTTATCGTTAAATCTTATAACCATAACTATTCATTGTGTACTAAAAAAAATGCGTTATTTCTGGAGAAGTATCCTAAAGTAAAACCAGTTTTTTTGATTCCGTATTTCTGTTTGTCCGGGTTTGTTAAGTTTGGTAAACAAGCCTATGCTTAAAGGATGAAACAGTTGAACATAGCAGCTGAAGTGGGAATTAATTTTTCAAGTAATTTATGCATCTATCTAACCTGTAACAAGTAAATTAACAATTAACGGCCTTAATAATTCCGCACTGCAGCGGATGCACCCATAATTGAAATACGGTCAGTTGATGAGTTGATTTGACTCAGCATTCCTAGGATTCTAGAATCCTAGGTTCCGCGCTTTGTACTGATTCGTGATTGCCATCGTTTAGTAAATGAGTTTTGATTTGGAATGGCATTTATTTGGCATTCCAGATTCCAGACAATAATAGTGACGTCAGGGGAATTATTCGAAAGCATTTACGCGGTGGTGGTAGTAGGTCTCTATGTAGTTAACTAAATAACACAAACACAGTACTGTACTGTACTACGTGTGACGACGAGTGAAGGGCAATTCAGAAACGTTCATTCGAGTCATTGAGTGAAATGTGAAACCTGTACTATGCTTTGCTGGCTATGTGAAAACTATGCATAGCATGGCTATCTACGTATGTATTATGCTGAGCTCAGCTTTCCTTTGGCTCTCGCTCGACTCGACTCGACTGTCGAGAATGTAAAATATTATTAGAATCCATCATGTAAGCAGTGCAGTGCAAGCAGGGCTAGGCTTTGGTTAGGCCACTTTCTCCAATCTCCTCTTCGTGGTCGGACGGTGTCTGACTCACGACTTCAGCGTCAACTTAGGATCTACTAATTCATAAGTAATTCGGAATTTAGTTAAAACTCAGCCTCAGGCACCGCCATATTCACTCCAATTCAAGATTCCAGTGAGAATATTCAAAAGTACTTGGTCCCATTTCATGTACACAACAGTCATTGGTGAATTACATTAGATAATCTGACTTCAAATTCTAGTTTCATCTGCCAGCAACAACCTTTGGACATTCACAGCAGAGCACACGTTCTTGAATGCTGTCCTAATTCAATTCACTCAATCAGAAGTAAAAAGAAGTAATTTGAAGAAGAAAGAGATTCATATTCGTAAAAGCAAAACGTCAAAGGTCAGTTGAACTTGTACAAATTAATTAGTTTAAGTAGTTGTTATTCGTAATTACAATCTCAATTCAATTCACAATTCTTCAGGTGTTAGGTGTCAGGCATATATACATTTGACAGTATCGTTTGTCGCCTTTCAATATATAGTAATAATGAATAAGGTCATAGTGCGTGCCCGTTAGCTTTACTTACTCCAACCCGTGTGCGTGCCTAGTTGCTGTTGCTAATGTGCAGTGTAGTGGGTGTGTGTGTTCGAGCGGCGAAAGATCCAGCGCTTAGTTGTAGTTTCTATGTAGCTACTCGACGGTCCAAGTTTCCTCTAACATCTAAGTACTTTTAAGTAGACAATAATAAGAAGCGCATCTTGATTTCGCCGAACGTAACATTTTAGTGGGACACAATTTATTTTTGAAAATTGAAGCTCTATGTTCATGTCTCTCAGTTAACGGTTAATTATTATAAGTAGGCACCAGTTAGTTGATGACATGACGAGTCGCGTCAACAAACAATAATATGAATATTTAAACAAATTTGGATGCAGTCATAACGCCACAAGCTTTACAATCAAGCGAACTTTGTAACCAAAGAAGTATCGCATTCAAGCATATGGACGGGAGCTAATAGTTAATGACGGTAATAGTAATTGACGGTCTCGTAGCCAATAGACGATTTGTATGTTCTAGGTTCAATTGACATGCAAGTTGGACGCAGGAAGGTAGTTGATAGTTAATACTTACTTAATACATAACGTGATTCACGAGGTCACAGATATATATAGATGTGCCATTCTGTAAAACATTTCGTACATACCGACAATTCCAAATCCATATGCGCAACTTTTGTTACTGACTATAGATTGGACCTGGTACTGGTACATATCTCAAAAATTAGAATTAGTTATGCTGGTCAGGTTCAACTAGTTCAACTCAGGTTACATAACAATATTCCAGTCACCTTGAACCCATCTTGTTCCCTAGTGGCGCTCAATCAAGATCTGATGTACTTACTTACCCACCCACACTCAGGGCTTATGTGTGTATAGAGCGTAGCGCTTAGATCTTGTAAACGAAGTGATTCCAGTATTACGAAAATAAGAAGCTGGACCTTACTAAATGATGTAAGCATCGAATTAAATTAAATTCGTACTGCTGAATCCACTATTTGTAGATACATATGACGTAGACAAACACCTTGTTTACTGAGCTCTGTAAAGCCATAATCATCAAGTCTTTCAATGAAACGTTTTTTGTACTACAGTTGATAATTTTTTAACTGATAACAGAAGTGAATGACATAGTATAACCTTCAGAGAAGTTGCATCTCTGTACCTTTTCGGGATCCATATGCACAACGTCCCACCGTACCTAGCTGGCTTGTAACTACGCATTGCTAAACTCAATCACAAATCACTGATTATTTAATACATTATTTTGACGGTTGATTAGTACATGCAAATGATGTAGCATGTTTTTTTTCAAAGAGGTCGTAATCGAATTGTAAGACTCATTCTTTTGGGCTAAGCCCTAGGTAAATAATTACTAAACCCAGCCTTTTGAGCTTTTTGTACTTAATATTCAATCGTGATTTTTAAGTCGGAGTCATCATATGTTTGAGGTTTCTGTCACAATATGCTCAGTGTTGTTGTGTATATTAAAAATTAACATTTCCGAGAGAAGGCTGTAAAGGTTTACGTTGCGGGTACCAGAAAGCATATCAATTGCATTCTCACGCATAGTATTTTATGTGAAAGTGTTGACACGATCGTATCAATGGTTAAAGTATAAGGCTTCCAATCTTAATTGTTCGTAGTTTAAGCCTAACCACCTCTGTCGCATGCTCACTCATTCATGATGTGGTATGCGGTCTATATCTGTTGAGCTGTGCTAGGGCATAATGATTAGGAACCTTGCAATGCAACAGCAACAGCACAGAAAATAGTTATTACTTGAGGGTTCATTAGTTGGTTTGAATGAAGGAAGATTCAGGGCGTCAGTAATCGGCGAGGAAAGAGATATTGAATAATAGTAGATCGTAACATTGTGAATCTCCAAGTTACCTTGCCTTTGTCTCTACAGCCTTGATAGTTATCCAAGTTTAACCTTATGTAATAAGTCATATTACCTGACAAGAATTATTCACGTGATTTATTTTCACTATGTTTGATGTTGATAGCAACGAGGAACCTGGCGATGCATAATGTAATATAAATGTATGTACCTATGTGCGTACATAGTTCTGATGTTGTTTCCTTCTTGTCTGTATTCTGTGGCACAGCATTGGGCCCACAGCCCACATATCTATTAGAGAAGAACAACCGTGACTTAGGTAATCTGAAACAGAATTTTGCGACAATGTATATATTTTAGTAAGACTAAATGTTCAGATCATTCTTACTGCAATACTCGGATCAAGAGAATCCATCCCAAATATACTACATATTTCATATTAATATATAATATATATTTATATAAAGCTATTATAGCAAACATTTATTCGGCCATTTCTTACCACGTGCTACTGTTTATTGTTATTCAAATTCAAACGAACGGTTTACCTTTACCTTTATCCTCAATATGTATGTGTGATTTTTCCAATTTTCGGTTTGCAGTTTATTATTAAGTTGCATAGCATCAGGTTCAATTTAATAGAATAATAAATAAGTATATGATATATGCGCGGGGCAAGGAAACGTTATTGTTCTATGTATGTACATATAGCAGCATAATATAGTAAATCTTTGTATTGAAAGAGTTTTTGTTTCCAAAAATAAAGTCAAAGGTTAAACTCAAAAGGTCCTTTTGTAATTCTCAAGATCAGCTCAGCCTTGTGTTTCTGTCCTTGACCAAAGTCCTTGTTTATTCTAAGTACAAGTAAGTAGTTCCAAAAGTAGAGTGAAGTGGTATTTGTAAACATCTAAAAATTGTTTTCATACTCTTTCTTAGCCCTGTTGAATGTTGAACTAGAACCTCAAACCCAAATATTTATTTCATTATCAAGTTGCATGCATTGCATACATATTCGTGCTCCTTTTCTTCGTTGCGTGACTTCAATTTGTACGCGAGGTCGATAGGGTTTCTTCTTCTGCCTTCGACGCCAGAAATAGTTACTTCTTTAGCCAGCTACACCATGCCACATGCCTTGCATTACTGCTAACCAACAACCAACCCGTAACCGTAACCTCGGGTTCGGATTTCACGAGACGAGAGCAGAACACAATATTATATATATATATATTATTATAGGTGACAGAGATGAACCATGTGCTTGCACTTCTGGTGTTTTTGAGTAATCTAATGCCCACTTCTGGCTAAAGTCTTTTCTTTTGATTTAATGTATTACTTTCTCTGGCTAAGGCTAAGCACTATCTATTTTATTATCAGCATGTGGCTATATTTACACTGGCAACATTTTACACTAGTCTTAGTATTTTAGTAACATAATGAACGCTTCACCATTTTTCATGTGTCAATTTGGCACAACCAATGAAGATGGATTCTAAATTACTTAAAGTACCTAATGCAATACTCAACTCTACTATTATGCGTAGTGAAGTGATATTGTATTTGATCTTTCGGCTCAACTTGAAGCCTTTGTAGCATCCAGTTATGTACGTACGAATCAAGATTAATGACTACACGCTTAGGCGTTGGGTGCCGCTGTATATCTTGTATTTTTATTTTGTTTTCCAAGATAAAGCCAATTATTTCTTCCGCATGTATGCTCTTGCATTGGCCAAGGTCTTTGACAAGCCGAAACAAACTTGACACTTCTGTTGAGTAGATTCCTTGATTTAGACACAGGCACATGCGGAACAGACCCAGAAGGTTTGTAGTGTAGCTTCTGCGGATGAAGCGGACCACTTCCATATAAATAATACTGTTAGCTAATACTTGAACTTGAGCAGAAGCTCAAAATAATAACATATTCAGATTCAGAGTTCAGAGTGATGCTCTGTGTGCTTTATTTGAGAAGTTTCGAAGTTTGGCAAAATGACAGGGCTTTAAGTTGAATATTGTAGTTACATACATCCAGATATTCACACAACATTTTGTTGTTAAGCACTAAGCACTTGCTCAGAAGTTTTTCCTGGTTAGAGTTGCATTGTACAGGAAGGAAAAAGTTTGGGAAGAATAGTTAGGTAAATACCTACATGACTTGTGTCCTTGTTAAAGCTTTCAGAGTTTAAAGTATGCCACTTGGCAATTGCAATTTTTCAAGTCAGGTTGTCGTTATGCCCAAAGTAATTAAAATCGGGATCAACAGTGAGTTCAAGCTCAAGGAGATTTTTTTGCACTTACATCTCAAATATTTATAGTTGATTTATCATCATCAAAACGCCCGATATACCTAGAAGACGAAATAGACAGCTTGTGAACCACATAATATGGCGATTTTCTCTCGGAGGCTTTCAATTTCAACTGTCGATTCTGTCGGCATTGCATTGCAATACTTATAAATGGTTGACCAACTCGTTGTGAGCGGCTCTGGTATATCGTCAATCGTGTAGGTATATATTTAATATTTCTGTTAATTTAAAAAGCATAATAATGTGGAGCGTAAAATTACGTACATAATGCGAAAACTTTAGAAGCTAGCAGTTAGCAGTTTCTTTTTTGGGGATTTATTTGCGATTGACGTATTGGGCAATGCACGGGCTGCTGTTTATTTTATGCAATGTTCTGGAATCAATAAGCAGAATCAACGTACATAGTTAACAGAAAAGAACGAAGTATTATAACATGACTCATAATGTGAATGTGAGGTAGTCATACTTCTATGTGCTCTAGCTCGTACAATAATACAAAATGTAAAGTTAAAGGAATTTCTCATTATAGTAGGTACGTTTTTCATGACTGCAAGTGCAATTGTGCATTTTGCAGTGGTTTTGGGCGTCATGTTTGTAACGTCAGCAGAGTGCACGTCTTACATTCCAATAACTTATATGGCTGGGAAATAAAGGTTGTTTAAAGTATTGTGTACGTGCAAGACCTCTAGCCTATTGCATATTGGTGTAACCAAGTGATATTGTTATTTGTACTTTACCTTGTGAAAATCACTTAATACGAGTAGGAACATGGGATCTAATGCACGCTCTCATGTGTCTGTCCTACTTTTGCACTATGTGCACCTTATATGTATAAGCCTACCAGGACTAACATGTACATTAATTTGGAATATAATTATCAAGTCATAGGCTACATAGGATAGGACTCGAGAGTTCATGTTGCATTGGGATTGACGTCCACGGAGATACCTACTAGACACCTATAGGTGAACTTGTTTGTACTTTTTTTTGTATAAAATCGTACAGCCAAGAGTGAGGGAGAGTGAGATCAGCAGACTTCCATTCTTGCATTACGTGATATTGATAATGAAGTCAGACTCTCCTGCTTGTAGTAAATTCTGTGTTAGTTTGACAATGCTCTATCGTACTGCAGTAATTATTTCAGTTGCTAGAACTCATCAGTACAGCGGTTCATTCTCGTTTGTCCCTTGAGTTTGTTATTATAATTACTCTGGTGAAAGTCAAAAGGGGAGGCGAATACTTACTGGTTACGGTTTTCCACATGGCCGCTCAGGTAAACGAAGAGGTGACCTACATAGTTTACCCGATTTTACATAATTTTATCGCGCCAGGTAGACGGTGGAAAGGTTGCACGTAAAAGTAAATAAAACGCGTACTTTTCCTGCTAGTCACTAAGCTTGTCAACGATTCGTTAGGATCATGAAACAGAGCTAGGGCATTGTCCGATCCTCCATCTCGAACTGCGAACTATTGAATTATGCACTCTCGGAGTTTGCAATTCGATATTTTGTAGTTGTGTTGTGGTGTCCTTTCAGATCACGGCGAGTAGGTGAGAAAACATAAAAAAGCTTGTGAATCGTTCTGTTGCATTTATTTATTGTATTAACAATTAACTTATAAATAAATAGAAATAAGGTTGATAATAATAATTATTGTACTAACATTGTAAGGGTTAAGGGTGGACCAATTTGCAGTTCATAACATGTATTTAAGTCAAAATTCATATTCATGAACAGAAAGTTTGTCAACTCACAATATCGTGTTTCGTTATTTGTTTTGCAGATATACATTGATCCTTGATCCTCGGCCTGGCATTCCTCACTTCAGCTCAACGACGGAGGGTCTTGGGCTGAGTTTTGGTTGTAGAAAGTAATGACGGACACACCGATTCAAGGTGGAAGTAGTGATACGACTCTCGGTGGAAGCAGTACTGGAATCGCAGCGGCTGGTGCAACCGAACAAAACGAGAATTCCGTTGAATGGAGATACAATCTTGACTTCAACTTCAATCCCAATTGGTTGAGTCCAAGTGGAACGGCCGGACGCCAGCTTCCCGCTCCAATTGCCATGTTTAATGACTGGGTTCGGACAAATATTGCGACGACTGGAGAAGCCGGGTCTCAAACCACGCTCCACGCATCACGCTCCGGCTCCCTCCCACCTGACTCCTCCCCTGTTGTGGTCAACATGACAGGATCTCGGCCGCCTACAAGCAGTAGTACGAGCAGCGGTCAAACAGATGTCACAATGGACAATTCACATATTCTACTGGCATCGGGTGGATCGGGCACTGCTCGACTCTCCCGAACTTCCACTCCAGCTTCAGCACCACGAACTGTACCTGACAATGATCCAGACGGGGGTGAGTGAGCTCAGATTGTGCTTGTGAAACCTTCGCGAAATCTTGCGAAGCTAGAGTCATATTTCAGAACTCAGAGAGACATTAAATGAATTTCACGGTTTAAAACATGGAGTGGAGCAAATTAGACTGGCTATTATGTAATCCTACATGTTTTTCTGAGTTGGTCGTTTCACATCTGTTGTATCAAAAAACCAATACAAAGTACAGGGTTGGCACAAAAAACATCACTGATTTAAATCAATATCATTTTGATCAATTTGAACTTTTTGTGATATATTTGAGTGGGTGAAGGTTAAAAATATTGGCGTATTGCAAAAGATCAAAAAGAAACTTTTTAAGAAACATCAACTTATCTTTTTGACCTTTTTGCTTTATTATTTTTCATTTAATTCGTGTAGCGTATTTACTGCAATGCTTTTTAGAATATGTAACGTAATGCAAAATTTACATATCCGTTATCTAATCATATTTTTTGCTCTCTTACGCTGCATGAATCTTAGTTAATTTGGCGATATCGGTTTTATATGACCTCTCTTGTCCTGCTAAGAAATACTTGAATTCTACAAATGTTAAACTCAAAACTCAACTCCTAACTCGAGTTTTGTAATTGGTTATGATTGATAATGGTTGGTATTTAATTGACGATCGCGTTTCTTGCAGAAATATGATTTGTCTATGTGGTCTATAATGACTCTTTCATGACGTTTAATTGACCTGTTTCCAGGTTTCATGCCTTCAAGTCCCGTTCCGGCTCGTCGTGATTCACGTACGTATGTGGTAGACGTGGAGTCAAATATAGAATGGAGCCCAGCTCCTGAGGTTCATAGAGAAGAGGAAGCGGACCCAAATACAGAGCGATCGCCAGCTGAAATAATTCGACAAAGTCCTGAGGCACGAGCGTTCCTCGCTGTCATCGAGAGATACGCACCCTTCCTTCTGATTCTTTTCCTGAAGGTAATCTATTTCTTTTCAGGTTTTCCCGCTACTTGTTTCTAAAACTTCATGTGCCTTTAATTCGTCTGAATTCTGGCAATGCGTTTGTCCTTTCTAAGGGAAGTTAGAATATCAAGATCTTGATTAGATTCAGAAATTATACAGCGACACTCACTACGAACGGTTCGAAAATTCACATTCCCCTAATTACTCTGCTTTTCCGAACTACTATGCAACATCCCAGTTTTCAATTTTTCTCACGGTTTGGTAACTTTATGAACGACAAGTCCGTCCGTCTGTCGGCAACATTTTTACGCTTTTAGGTTTAATGGGTTTAACAGCTGTCACACTTTTTCGCTCGACGCGCTTTTAAACGCATATAACAGACAGCAAAGGTGCTTCATATCGTTCATTTATATGTAGCCATTCCTGAAGAAGCCAAATGAAGCAGTTTTGCCGGAAGAACACCTCGCTGCCAGTGATAAAAGTTTACGTTGCGTCACACTACTAGCCTGGATTGCTCGCTTTTGGTAGCATATACACGTAACTTTAATGATGAAATTGGCTGAGCGCTTAGAGTCTTTAATTTTTTTTAAAGATAATGTCATGTTATTTCTGAAGGATATCCGAAATGAATGAAATAATGAAAGTATGAACATTTGGTACAAAATATGTACATATACATTTGCACCATATACAATTACAAACGTTTTGTGGAAGCCTGAATAAAGGACTGTATATATTACAAACGACTTTTGAGCATAGTTTATGTAGAAAAATATATTATATATGAATATTAATATTCATCGAATGACACAGAGAAATTCTCAGTTAATCCACCTTGCTGTTGTTTCCGCTTCCAGTATTTGCAGTAGTTCGGTGATCGGAGTCACGCCAAAAGCCGAAATGCATAATGAATGTTTAAAATTATCAATTTGCCTAATACTTGATACAACTTCAACATACAACTACTCTTTTCTGCTTTGCACTTACGTGACATACCAAGACTTTTTTGAAAATGGTATATTTTTATTGTATTGACAAACTTACATAAGATGCCACATTTAGATCTTTTCTAAATGCAGGGATACGAATTGACCTAAATAGGTTGTTTTATTTAGTTTTATCCTATTCTAAATTCTATCCGTGACCGGTGACTTTACCGAATTTTTATTACCGAATGACATTTTTATCGAATTTTTATTACCGAATTGCAATTTTA